>MU912745.1:14535-39621 GCA_036418165.1 Cooperia oncophora
TGTAACCATTGAGCTGAGAGCTGGAATATCCCAAAAAACCAAGCCATCCGGGCGGTGCTTCTTTTGTACCCGTGCACAACAGCAATACACAACTGTAGTATGACTTCTGGGACATAGCTAACCTACTCCCTCAACTCGAAAGACCACCTCGGCCAAAGCTGTCTCCTGACAAAAAGCGTCTGCTCTCTAGGAAATCTAATACTTAAAGGTCACAACAGCCTCTGTTGCAGGATCAAAAGCCTCGCACAGGATACTGTAGCGTAATAAAGGAACACTGCGTAAAAACGTCGCGTGCAATTGGCAGTCAGCCAGAGATATCCAAATGGAACCCGATGTCCAAACGGCATACCCCACCCTCGCTTCTTAGATATGCATGTGAAATAGAACTGAAGAGCAATTAATCCTTAGAAAAGGCTGAGCGCTTTCAGACCTCTAGAAAGAATGAAGAGGAAAAAGAAAGAGATACGATGAAGGAAAAAAAGGAGAGACGAGAGATAATGGGGATTAGAAGAAGAGAAACAGCGAAACCTCGATATTTTTACCCGGGTGAATTCAGGCGCGGTTCAGCTTTTGAGGGGCCTTTTGCTAGTTCTTTTTGGTAGTTCTTGTTGAAGGCAGTGCGCATGATCGTTGTGGGTGGGCGGTTGTCGCCAACGTCATTGATGGAAGAGATGTGCGGGATGTGGTCAAACGCTAGCGCAGCCGTCCACCAATGATGTCGGCAACAACCACCCGCCTCCAGCGCGTGCCCAAATCCTCTAATGAACAAGTTCTTTTTGGTGTCACTTGTCATTTCTTATGAAGCTGCGAAATGACAAAAGTGAGCCACTATGGTTACAAGATTGCACATGTCTTCAAAAGATGGCCCGGCCCGTACAGGCTTGCACAGGTTTCGCTGAGTAGCATTCCTTGTCCCCTCCCAGGCCGAACTGCGCCAAAGTGCAGTGTATTTCTCAGTAATTAGGTAAATACAAGGCAATGAAAGGAAGGGAGGCCGTCAAAGGGTTGTGAGACTGGCAACCTGAAAATCCCACGTTTCGGCTTCATGAGAGCTATTCAAGCTGCGGAATTTGCCTTTAGAAAAAATTTCGCCCCTCATTTCGTCCCTTATCCTCGCCCCTTATCAGCCCCCCCCTCCCACACACACATACATGAGGACCTTGTTTAGCTAAAAGTAAGTCGCCAAAGTACAAAGTCCAGGTGAGCAGCTAGGATCCGTAGAACAATGCACGGAGCAAAACGTCGTTTCAAAAAAGTGAACAAATCACACTGGGACCGGATAGCCAGTGGGTCCAATTGGTCTCGTGGGCGGGTCATCCGTCTTCCGACGCCCGGATCCGACAACGAACAAACACAGGCATCGTGCAGGAAAACTGAAAACGATTGGCATTGACACAAAATGACAAATCGACCGCCTGCACGTTGATCGATGTGGCCGACAACGACAATGTCCAGCTAGACGATCTACCCCGTTTAATTAAATTGTTCATTAAATGAAGCACCGCAAACATGGAAAAACCTCTGGAAAAACAAGCTCTAAATTATTTCATATAGAAATGCACAGAAATTTAATTAAAATGCGGAAATTTCCCCGTTTCACCACACAAATTTGATTGGGACGGGAAAATAGCCTCGTTTCTTCCCTCGGATTTCGACAGACCGCAGAAGTCAGCGAAATGGACAAATCAAGCCTAAAGGAAAGCTGAATTCTTCATTTCTGCGTCATAGTAAACACGACTAATGACAAAAATATTTACTTCTAATCAAAATGGGCACACAATACGTATTTGCAAGCAAATTATATGCGCGAAATCAAGAAGGAAAGCAAAAGCAGGATAGCTTGTCCAGAGTAGAGCACGAAAATGCGCCATGCTCTCGTCGCTCACCTCACATTTGTCCAGTCTATTAGAAGGGCCTTTTTGAGCTGAATCACACTATCGACCCTGTATTTCTCTTTTACACACCATAAGGCGCAAGTATATGAAGTGCTGAATCGAGATTTATGTGTACTTGGGCCAAAATTATGATGGAAAATGATCACCCTAACGACTGTCACGACTGTTGAGCCTGTCCCTCCCTACTGTACAGCTTGCGCTTTAAATAACGTCTACCGCATTCTGTATATGCAGCTGTGACCAGAAAGAATAGGTTCAGCTAGTCAACCGTCAATGAGCCAGTGCAGAAGAAGTTCACGTAGGTCGTGTAGGTGGAGTCAGACTTTTAACTAAGCCTTTCTCCTTGGCGCGCCTTCCTACCCAGGGCGGTGAGCAGGAGCTGCACACAAACAAGGAAGTTGGAATTATATGCTCGACCCCGCCCATACGATCAGCGTGGAACGTGCCTTTGAAGTTTATTTCCCAGTAGCCGTCAAAAAATTCGCAGGTAGCGGGACTGAAGAATAGAAGTGCACGTGCTAGTTGACTTACCCGTAAAGAAAAGGTAAAACGAAGCAATAAAACGTTTCAAGTAAAGCCCTGCTGTTTGCTTGATTAGAAGAGAGACGCCACTAGAACACTGTGAGAGTTTGCGCGAGAGATACAGACAAGGAGCAGCGGACAGACAGCCAAAGCAACTAACAACAAGGAGCGGAGTCAGATGACAGAGGCCATGTACCTTATGTCCCTACAACTATTCCAAACGGCGAAAACAGGCATAGAAACTCAAATTGTGCGATGTGGTCCACACATACTTCTCTCTTCCCTACGCCTCTTTCCCCCTCCCCCTCCTTCCCCTCCTACAGAGCCCCAAAACCTTGAAGTGATCGCGAAGGCTACCTTAAGAGCTTATGCCTTAGAGCTGGATGGAGGATGGAGACAGCGCAGTGGCTAGAAGGACAATTTCATGGCCGTAGGTGATCTGAGATAGATTAACTACTACTGGAATACCTCTTGAACAAATTGTTGACACTCCAGAGGTGCAAGTCAGTACAAGAAAGCCGGTTAGTAGAGCGACTTCCCCCACAGAACAGAAGCCGGCATGAAAATCAATTATCCCCATTATTCTGAGTAGAAGCCAAGTGCGTGGCGCAGTTTGAGAAGAGCTGAGTCAAGTCGAGCCAGCTAGTTAATCCGATGTGTTTACACATAAGTGCAAAGATCTTGTGAAAGGAACGAGAGTAGCCGGAAAAAGCTTTAGCTCAGCAATCACGGATTGCCAGGCCAGGCCAAAGGTTTCGTAGCCGTTTGCGACTGTTCGCAACCACAAAGCGAGCGGCTGTTGTCCTCGGAGGAAATTTATGAACATCACAGTCGATCGGCAATTTCCGCCACTACGCTTACACGGATAATGAATGTGAACGCGATGTGCGCGCTATCGCCGCTACCGAGTGGAACACAAAGGGCAAAAACGCAACATTACTACGTTGAAATACGTTACACCCAGAAACCGTTCACTACTAGAGACACCAATATTCTTCTACAATGAACGCATTAATGGGACGAAAAACGGACAATCTATGGGCGATTATCGCCCACGTTCAGTCGCAAGTTACACCACGAAGAGTTCCCGTCGTTAAACCTACTCGAACGATAAAAGAGACTAAGGCCTGCGGATAGCACTGCCAGTGTTCCTTCAGATCTTTTGGCAGAAAAATCGGAAACGGCTCCCCGAAACTCAAAATTCGCTGCGCACTGTTCACGGCTTCATTCAGAACAAGTCACGTCGTACGGTGGCGGTCCCCAACGAGACAGTCATATTTGGTGGCCGGAGGGAGGGAATCGCACCTGCCTCTGCTGTACCGCCTCTCTCTGCAGAGGAATGTTGGTCGGATTGTTGAACTTTTCTCGTTTGTCTGCTTGCGCCTTACCCCACCGTCTCTCCGACCACTTGACCTCCCCGTCAGCGCCACTGGTCCTTGCGTGGCAAAACTTCGGAAAAAGGTGGTATAGAATTGGAAAGAATTCCTGCAAGATAGTAGTTATATTGCTGGTATGCGAAACAGTGGCTGTCGCACACAGGTGGAGTGGAAACTTGTGAGGGGGCTCTTTTTTCCCATATTCTTCTCCAACAGTAATGAGGTGCCTTGATGCTCTGCGTGTCGAATCGGAGCTGTCACCGCTCTGATACAAGGTGATCCGAATGCAAAGTGTCCGTAGGTCCACTTAGCTGGGGTCTCGCTACTCTTCTCTGCCTTGGTCTCTTTATCCACAGTGTTCCTTTCCCACGATTACTAGTTCACCGCGATCAAATTCTTCAGAGACCACATGGATCACCTCATTTGAATCGCAATTATTTATTTAGAGAATCCCAATGACGGTCGCTCGTTGCGCAATACCAGTCAGTATACTACCGCTGGTTCAGCAAGGGTAATAAAACCTTATCTATCGCTAGCGGTTGCGTGGTTGAGATGTGGCTACGTTTGCCCCCTTTTGGCAGAGCGACGAACTGCTAGTTTTTTGCCGGGGCAAATGCGGTGAAGTAGAAAGCAGTAGTCAGACAGACGGGGTTTTTTCCTTTCTATTTTGATTGCTTCTCGACAATTTGGAAACCCATCTACGCATGAAGAAGTGGCGCCTCTTGCTACCTACGTTCGCTAGGACCAGGGTACAGCATCGGGATGGCAGCGCTAATTACGACCTCTTCCGAATCGTCCCCTCTAACAGGACCCCGCTCACTAGTTACCTACCACCTTACCAGCTCCTTGCCTATTTTCCGAAGATGTTACTAGTTCTTCTTCCGCCCTCCTCCAAATAAAAATGGCGGATCGCATATAGCGAGTGAAATAGTAGAAAACTTTCCTCGAATTGAAAATTTCCCTCACGGCTTAGAGAAATCAATCATCGAGGCCAAATTTGGTTCCCATTATGGGATTCTCTCAACGACGTTGCTGGACCCTGTTTCGGAATACCTTGGAAACAGGCTATGTGATCGGGCATTTGACGGATGGTGTACTCCCGCTACTCGTCTCGTCTGTGTTTCGTCCGTGATTACGTACACTCGCATCAATTTCATCTACATGTGCTCACTTGCTTCGTTCGTTGTCGTTTTTTCCCTGTGCCAATATCGCAGATGTGCAATTCGGCGTCAGCATGACAAAAAATTCACCGTTTCAGCACCACGAGGTCATGTTCTGATGTTTGTGTTGCAATAGGTGACGATCGAATTACGGTAAGGATACGGTAGATGATTGTCGCGAACAATGTCGGCAGTACAATGTTATATCAGCAAGATAACGATGGCATTATGGACGAAAAACAGGAAGAGTGAATAAGCACAGGGACAGGGAACGATGGCAAATGTTCAGTGCAGGGACTGGCAAGACCATTTCAAGAATATGAACTCCGGAACTGATCGGAACTCGGAAGTCAAAGTTCATTGGAGACTGTCATACTGGCCCTCGGAACATTTCCGAATCCTACCTGTTTCCGATTCCGTAAATCCGAAAAAAACTGTAGAAACGAGCTTGAACGAAAGTGTAAGGTTGAAGCTGATGCACGAAGTCTGTGCCAAAAAGAGAGGGACTTAACCCAGAAGGCGTGTAGTTTCGGGGTGGGGGATGGCACCGAGGACAACTTTTTCTTGACCTCCCCCCACCTTCGCGTATAAAACCCTCCCGTCCTACTGAAAGCACAAACGTCAAGTTAGGTAAACCGTCGATCTCTTCAGGGAGGGCTAGGGGCCGGAGCTTGGCACCAAGTTCGGTCCATTTTTGGACTCTGATCAACGTCAGGCTTCCAGTAGGACGGAAAACAGTAGGACCGAAAACCGAGAGCTTACTGCCGTAGGGATCAATATCGATCAATAATTTACAATTGCCGAGCGCAAAGTGAACGAAATGAAATGATGTGAGCAGATTCCAGAGCAGATGCGGATGCGCTGGCAGCCGTGGGGCCACCTGCAGTCGACGTGCCGATGAAGAGCAGCGATAAAAAGATATATTCAAAATGGCCGCAGAAGTCGCCTCCGGCTTCCGCGCAGGCGCAGAGCACATCGGCAACAGTTGGGCAAACTTTCATTCAACGTGGCGGCCGTTAATTAGGTGGCGCACTCATTACGGTATGAGATATAGGCGATGTTATTGGAAGAAATACGGCGCGTGCGAGAAAGCGGACGAATTAGCACGAAAAGCGCAAAAACTATCACTAAGAAACTTGTAGTACCGGAAGAGCGTTGCGAGACGTGCTACCAAAAGAACAAAGCGCCTGTTCCCGAATGAATCACCCGGTTGTGGGCGGAGCACTCGGGAGACGAACATCTTATTAACTGTTGAGAAAGGGCGCGGCGAAAAGCATGTTGTGGTAAGCGACCGGATGAAGAAGCAGATCTGTTTCATCCAGGTTCCTCGGACAATCGAACATTATGATGGGCGATTCAAAGATGAGACCGCTAAATGATTAGTGTAGTACCTTTGAATGGTTCTTGAATGGCCGAACGCCAATTTTTGAGAATGGGCAAGATTTTTGGGTTATAATTGAATGAACTGTCAAAAAGATTTCGTTATGGTGGTGCTGAAGGAATTAATTGTCCCCTTAGGTTGCGCCTATTTGGAGAAGGGCAAGCCGTACCATCCCCGCCATAAAGCTGAAAGGCTTTGGGCGATTAACCACTCCCCTTTAGTGAAGCCACGCCCGGAGATCTATTTCCATCCTAGATACTCGAGAGTGGTTCTTTGGAATTAGCAGAACTCCCTCCATCCTCTAAAGACCGAGCGAAAGTATCAGTTATGTTTACGCGAAAAACCTCAGTTTTGCACACGGAGCCCCTCAACTGTCCCTCCTTACCCCTCAAAAAAAAGCGATATTACACAGATATCTGCACATCTCAAAGGAATCAAAGAGGCAAAGAAACCAAAGCGTGCTATGAGTAGCCACGCCCATTATGGGAAGGTCACACCCACTGGATGGAGCAGCGATTCCATATTCAGAACAAGGCGATCTTTGCTTCACGAGCAAGTGTATAGCATTTTTTAACGCAAACTGATTTTTGAACTATAAAACTACAGATCTCTTAAATGGGCGACGAGGTAATGTTCCTTCTCGATACTAACCTAGATTTCCACCTATAACAAACGGGGGAGGGAGCACTTCCTGCACTCATGGTAGTTTCTTTAGCTAGAATACATGTCTCACCCTGAAGAGACTTGTCAAGTGGAAAAGAAGCTCTTAGTACTGCAAAGCTTTACAGGAATTGACAGGTGTCCGCAGAAGGCTTCGGCAGTGAGATGGGAACCAGCAAAATGCCCCCTCTCTGCGCCAGACTGCACCTAAACATAGTTCCATTCTTGAAGTAACCTCCTGAAGAAGAACCGCTTGGCAGTATTTGTAGAAATAATCGGATTGCCAAAGAAGAGAGGAAATTAGGCCCGAAGAAAAGAATGAGGATAATCCAAGCTCAGCATAGAGCGGAAAAGTGCAAATCAGCAGCATGTGTTTGAAGATAATCCGTAGAGACAGCAAGAATGAGAAGAGCTTGCCTGAGAAGTGGCGCTGCTGTTGTGGTGAGAGCAAATATCGTCAAAAACATGCGCGGATGGTCCGGATTAGCACCCTCGACGAGGTTCTCACAGGCTGAGCGCGACAAAGTGGTAGCTTCCTTGAAACATAGGGACATGCGCAATCTTCTAAGAACTGAAGCACTAGCAAGTGGGTTCCCAAAAAGCATCGTAGCTCTATATTCATAAAAGGAGCTACAGGAAGTGGGGGTTAGGGAAAAGTACTTCGTTAGTGATTCGACACAAGTGGTAGGAATGTGGTAAAAAGCAAGACAGCTCAAAGGCATGTGCCAGAAAGAGCCACGCCCACTCGTGGTAGGGCACGCCCACGAGATTGAGAAGTCTTTTTTACGTGAGTATTTCAGGTTCTGCCTTGCGTCTCATAATTACTAGAGAGCACGCGCCGAAAGCACCCTGACCCTGAAACGGTCCAAATTTTTGCAGTTCATAGGTAATGGACAGCTTCTTGCGCAGCAGCGAGAGCGTACCGACGATGAACCAGGAGAGCTCACTCCTGGCGCGAAAATGGAGCTCTCCTGTGGCTGCACATCGCGGGTCCTATTGGGCTCTAGAATGGGGGTGGCCAGCCTCTAAGCCACAAGTCCCTGGCAAGGGCTTTTTTCCACAGGACGCCGCGTATAAAGTATGCAAGATGACACGCGCCTTAAGAAAGAGCAAGAACAAAAGATCGCGCTTTGAGAAGAGCAGAAAAAACAAAAAGAATAAGTCCCCAAAAACCCATAAAAAGGTTGGATAAGTTTGCAAAAGCACTGAAAGGTTGCCAACTTTCGCGACTCAGGCGTGAAAGAGGGGTTTCGGACCAAGACCCGAGACTGTCTATCGGCCCATTCCTGGGGCGGTGGAGCTCAAAGTGGAGCTCAAAGCAGTAACTAACTGAAGAGCAGCAGTATCTCTCGTCCGTGAGTTTTGTCGCATTTTGTCGTCTGGTCCCTCGTCTGCGCGCACATTGTTTCCTCGATATGGATCAGTGAAGCCAAATCAATCGGCAAAAGTAAGGGACTCATTCAGATGCTCCCGAGAGTTATCTTCACCTTTATTTCCGTAACTGAAGAGCCTCTATTACTTACTATAAATCCGCACCACAATTGATAATCCTGGTTAGCGAGGGCGAGCGTGACGTGTTTATAATCAGAAAATACAACGTAGAAACACGACGCTGCTTTTTCGGAGAACTTTTTCTTGCAGATCGAGAATTTCTAAGTGAGGACAATGTTATAACTGGCTGTTCGGAACACCGACACCCATCGGGTTACAGTTGCCGCTGAAAGCATCGATTCCCACCAGAGACAGGCAGCCGACACTTTAGAATAAACAGCCGACCCCCGCAGCCCCGCCCCACTCCGATAATGCATAATAAGTAATAAATAATAAATAATACTAATTTACATAATAATCCAATAATAATAATAATAATAATAATAATAATAATAATCGTAATAGTAATTAATAATAATAATAATAGAAACAATAATAATAATAGTAATAGTAATGATAACAATGTACTTGAATCCCGATTTTTACGTATTGCCAGGGTGGTTTGACCGGCGCAACTTGGCGACGAGGGGGGAGGGGGAGGGAGCATCTTTGCACTTTTACTGCTTCACTACTTGTTACAAGTCTCACTCTGTTGAAACTTGTGAACTCTCGTGAAGCTAGAGCAAGCTCATCTAGCCACCGCGCCGTGAAAGTTGTCAACCCAGAAAGGCTATCATAACGGGTTCTACATCGGAGAATAATGCCCCCCCCTCTTCCCCCGAACTGGCGCCGGCCTTACCCTCACTAGATACAGTGAATTAGATCCAGTCAGGGCTAGTATCTGCCCTGACAGAATTCTGGAGAGTGGGCTCCAGTCAAGCTCCAGAATTCTGTCAGGGGCAGCTCCTTTAGCCCACGCCAATGTGAATTCCTTTACACCAAGTAACTTCACAGAGACCCAAAGGGCCGAGCGGGCTCCTGCCTCACTTCTGCAACTGGAAACCGCCACTATACGATTTCCTAAGTGGTAAGCATTGTACCGTAAACCGGTGCAATGCTAATGACTGCTCATAATCGTCGAACAATAGACAAAGGTGAGGAAAACAAGAGATCAACAGGGGAGATTTCACGCCGTCAACAAAGACGTCATCTTTGGCGGCTATTTGCTGCCAACACTGGCACCCGAGGGTAAACATAGAACGGCGAGACAAGTGGTGGCATAACAGATCGACCGAGTAGAATGGAATGAAAGGAATGGACGAATGACAATGATGAATATGTTCTTGAGGAACTAGTACGAGTTGAAGTATAGGCAGTCACTAGGGGCTCTAATATAGGTCCTAGGTCAAGGAACATCATGGAGGATAAGAAAATTGCTCCTCGACTGCTCTTGGTACGACCCCCCCCCTCCATGTGAAATCCGTCGAGCGGTGACGAAGAAAGAAAGCAAGTTCCAAGCCTCTCTCAGAAATAATAAACCGCGACATGACTCACCGGCTATGGGGCACAAAGCGCGCCTGCTGAAAAAAATCACCAATCAAAAAAATTTTTGCCGTTCTAGATACGCCCCCAGAACACGATCTGAATTCTGCAACAATAGTGTACCTGGACTAGGTGACGTTTTTTTCAATTCGGAACACATCCTGCCACTCGAATAAATTTTTGCGAAATACAACCCCTCCCAAAAAATCCTCCTCTGATACAACCCCCCCCCCTTCCCCATCTATCATCCTACCTACAAGCTTGAATTTTCCATACTTCCTACCACTTTTCCGGGGAATTTTCTCCGAAATTCTTGATTTCCTCGGAAACGCTGTGGGGGAGGGCATATTAAGGGAGGGGGAGGGAGGGTAAGGGAGAGGGAGGATACGCCTGAATTTGGTTCTTGCGTAAAAACCTAGCTGGATTGTGCGCAAAGCTGGGTAGAAGGACCGACGAAACTAGTGAACGTAACTTTTATGTTAGTTGTCCTGGCCGACCAAATAAGAAAAAAGATCATCGTGAGGGAAAATAAAAGGTAAAATTCCCCGCAACAGTATCAAAATAAAACCCCTGAAAGATATGACTTGTGATAACTAGCGGATACTTTACATAAAATCCTGGTCCAAATCCCAACGAGTGCCAACCTCATCCCCAGGTGACTCCGCCCCTTTTTTTCAGAACTGAGCGGAGTTTGAAAAGATCACCATCATATGATGTCAATCATGTCTGAAAAGTCAGTGATGCGTATCAATTGGCTGGGAGCCAAATCGAATTCGAGACTACGCATTAGACGGCGGCGTAGTTTTTGACCCTTTCGCGGACGCTTAGGCAACACAACGACACCCCCCATTTTTCACTTGAGTAAGCCTGAACTGCTACGAGACACCAAAACAGATCATGGTTCAAAGAATTTCCGGGGTTCAAGAATCCTGGAAAGGTTTCTGCTGGTTAATTCTAGTTTAAGGTAAATAAAGGTGGGGAAAAGCCACTGTTGATCATTGGAGCAGTTCTGAGATTTTCAAAATTCCCTTTTCTTTCGACCTTCGGGGATCCGCTGTGATTGCAAGGTCAAAGAAACGCTCTATGTGACCAGTAACTGTCGAAACTTTCGATGATGACCTCGTTGAAGGGGAAGATCCGTCGCGCGATATACGTCAAATCACACTGTTCAACGGGCCATTTCAGACACGCCGCATATTTCAGCTTTTCTTGTCAGTATGTCAGCATGGGCGATGTGACAAGGTCATTGCATAAAAGCAATACAGAGCTATCCGCACGAATCCAAATTAGTGCCATAAAGGGAATGAAGTGAAATTTGTTTAGGCCAAGAAATAGTCCCGCTACTGCACATAAATCATCCGGGATATCCTGATTTTCAGAGGCTCGCTTCTGTCAGGGGTCCCGTCTAGTCCCATTCGCGATAATCCAGCATACCTTTGTGTGGATTTGATCCACTATCCCTTTCATGGAAAGCTATTTTGGTAGGAGAACTGACTGCAGACTCCCTGACCGAGGAACTCGCGGGCGGGCTGCTGGGCTCCAGGGGGGGAGTCCTTCCGCCAGTAAGCGGTTGAATTACCATGTCCATACTGTGGATGGGCGCTGGTAAAAGGGAATAGAAAAGTCGACCTCGCCAAGCTGAAAAGAGACAGGAACAAGCACAGAAACTGCCCGCATTCGCTGTCAGTTGCTTCTAGTGCCAGACTTCTTCTCATCCGATCGTCTTTAGCCAGGAACGTCTTTGTCTCGTGGCGTCGGGTCACCTTTTCGGTGAAACCATTTTGTGATGGATTTTGTCTTAATTCTATGGAAATAACACCTCTTCAGAGAGGAACCGGTTTTGGCTCAGGGAGGGCATTTGTCTTTCTGTCTTGGTTCGCGCTGATAGTTCCACCATTAACACGCTGGATATACCGGGTCTTCACGAAGGCATCCTGTATCAGTCTTCCGGATGACGGGCGTTGTCCTGTGAGGCTCTGGGGCTTGCACGTCGCACAATCATGCTCCATCCACTTAAGCGAACGCGGGTAAGGCGACAACAGTTGGTGAGAACGATCTTTGATGCAAAGGGTCCCTTGTTCCGCACCGGGAGAAATAAAAAGAAATGCATGAGTTTGGCGGCCACGCCTAACTCTTTTCTTCTGAACACGTCCCGCCGTATTCCTGCATCGCGAAAAAGACATTCAGACCTTGCTGAGCAGCCGTGCCCTCAACGACTTCTGGACATTTTTCTTTGGAAGGGAAGGTGGAAGAGAGAAACTTTCGCTTCAACCCAAAGAACAAATAATAACTCAAAATAAATAGCAACTGAAAAGTATTGTCGAGAGTACTCGCCAGGTGCACTAGTTCTACCAATCAAATGATCGATTTTTCATCGGAAAAGAACTTCTTTACAAGAACTCGGTAAGAAAATATAAACTTTTATAGCCGCTTGCGCCTTCTTCCTACTATCCCTACTACTACTTACTACTACTACTACTACTACTACTACTACTACTACTACTACTACTACTACTACTACTACTACTACTACTACTACTACTACTACAATACCGCCCCTAATTTTTGGAAAAAAGGCGGATTAATCCGCCGCAAACCGCCGCAAAGCGCCCCAAAGCGCCGCACTGCCATAACTCCTTTCAAAAAGGGTAATGGGAGAAGCAACAGATATATTTAGATTCGTCTCTGCGTGGCGAGTCTAACGGTGTATGACCCGTCGAATTTCGATAAGTAGTTCATCAGCTATTTCCTGAAAACCGGTTTGATTTCGCTATAGGCTATAACTCAGTTTGTGTGAACTTTTCTCATATAGAGTCCTACACGGTTAGACTGAGCTCGTCGAGCTCTATAAGATAGCATTCTAAAAAACTGGAAAATTCAAAAATTGAACACTGCTCCCTATCGAAGTACCCGAGGATACTCGTTAGCGAACGAGTCTCGCAATAATTGTAACCAGAAGGCACTCGTTGGGAATTGAGCCATTCAGGATTCGAATAATGAACTGTGTCGTGTAAGAAGTGATTAAAAATTAGACGGTTGTGTTTCCTAAACGATGGTGATCATAACGGTGCCAATTTTTCTGGAAATGGATGGGTTTCGCTCGATGTCATTTTCGGACAATGTAGCCTTTTCAGTCCGAAAAATGTCGAGCACTGGTTCAGTTGGGACCCCAAGAGCACAGCGGGACGAATATATGGAGCCCTTGTTAGTCAAAAATCATTCGCGAGGTTGTGAAAAATGAAGTAAATAAAAGAACGGTTTCTTAGCTTAATTGAAGTTGATCATCTTCGTGCAATATCAAGACCAAGTATCCTTTCGCTGCCGTTTTCACAGTAGGATTTTCTAGGCCCTCGAGTGGCCTCGATGAATTCCAATAATAAAACCTTCAACGTCAGAACGTCCTTGTGGCTCTTGAGGAACATGGTGGACAACAGTGGTATACTCTAGAGTGCTTGGTGTTATAGGGTGTCAACTTCGAGACTTCATTTCGAAGCAAAACTTCCGGGTTTTCCATAGAAAGAGAATCACAACCAGAGTTGCACCATTGGAATCCCCATGAAAAATGCTAGCTATTCACATGAAAATCACCTCATGGAACCTCCTACAACCCTTCGCAGTTTTCTCCGGCTATCTTCCCTGCCATTTCACCACCAGAAGTTGTTGAGAAGTAGCAGTATCGATACAGTCGCAATCAGTCAGGTGGTGTCAGGAGGTGTAAGAGAAGCCCCCTTCCGTGTGCGTTTTCTACCAATAGTGGTCGGTTCAGGAAGAGCAAAACCAACGGTGAAGATGCCGCGGGTGAATTTTTTAGAGCTCCTGACACCGCCGCCGACTGATTACTGTGGTTTTCACTGCAACGAATGATATTTTGTGATAGTGATCACACTCAAAACAAAAGAAGTAACAAGTTACAAGTAACAGTAGAATGTTAGAAGATGAATTCCGTAATGTGGAAATATTCCTACATCAAATTCAATCATCGAATTGATCAATAAGTGATAGAATAGCTATTGTTGAGCAACAATGGCTATCGAATGGCCAAATAATGGCAAAGGAAAACAGTAAAGTGCTAGCGATAAAAACCGCCACTACCCTGTCACTGAACAAATACGCGCATAAAAATCATTCGAAATTTTCGTGAAAAAATAAAAAATGCTCAAAATAGACGTGATCAGGGCTGAGTGTTTCACGAGCAGTCATATCTTCTGAACTGTCCATAGTTGGGTCAACTGTAGTACGCTGCCACGCCCCCTAACCTCCGGGATAAGGAGAGCGCAAGATTTCACATAGATTGGGTGACTTTTAAAGATAAATAAGTAGAAAAAGATCTGCAGGTAGCAAAAATGCTCATGAATGGACGATATCGTAGTAAAAGTAATAATAAAAACAATAGGAATACCTACAGAAATATTACAGGATACTTATAATGGGAGGGTGCTGACGGTAACAGCGAACTTAGTAATGGTACTAGTTATGGTTATAAGAAGAGTGGAACCTCCAAAGTCTCGCAGGATTCGGAAAGAATGCGATGATTCCGAATGAAAAACTGTCTAGGGGGCAGGGCGAACAAGAACAAGTGACAGAAAATACGGCAAGATAAACGGAGGTAAATAATGAGCCTTTTGCCATTCCGGCTAGCCGGAAGACCTGCGGATAGTAATGGTGCCGGCAGAAAAACGACGTCTCCGTCGTTGAAACAAAGACGACATGTCGGTTGTGTGGACGTGTGAGCCACGAGGTGATCTATCGCTTTGCCGGAAGCGCATCCGGCAGCGTTGGGCCAAGAGTGTGAGGGAAGGAGTACGGCGAGCGCGTGTAGGTGCAGCACCCTGCAACAACAGACAACGACTACGAAGACGACGGGTTTTAAACAAATCTGAAGAGCGGCGAGAGAACGACAACTGGCATCGCCGGACAAAGAGATTGCTGAAGGCTAGCGCGCGACGTAGTGAAATGGGAAAAAAGCTGGGGCCCGAGTCGAGAGGCTTCCAGACCAGAAGAAGTGCCGTTGCCGTTGAAATATTGGCTAAGATGTAAATTGAGTGGCTTCAGAGGGCTCGAGAATGGGGAAGAAAATCAGTCGAAACTTCCGTCACAAGCAAGTAAAACTCACTTTTCAAAAGTAAACTTCATTTCAGACACTGAAAGTAGGAGTGATGACGGAGAGACTTCTCGCAAACGCACGAGCAAACCGCGATAGGGCATTGGTTAGGCATGCAAATCCACCTTAGGACACAACTGGTGAGGTTAGAAGAGACAATATGGGCGTTCCTGTATCGCAGATGTTGTCCAACCCAAGCTGCTTTTAGCGATCCCGGTCTCTTTGGGCGGGGGCATCAAAACTTCGCAGACAGTGTACAGAAAAGGGACAAGACCGTTCGACAAGAGGCAGCCGTTTCAAATGGTGTTTCGAGTTCCGATTTCCGCAAAATTCCCGATTTTGAGTATCAAACGGTCATGTCGTATGGGCAGATTGCAAGTCGACGGCATGCAAATTTCACTCTCCCACCCGATCAAATCGTTGAACTTTACGAACCCTTTGAAATTTTTTTCTAGAAGCTAATTTTCATAATAATTAAGAAATATGAGTTTTCTTAGAAGCTCTGGGATGACAAGCCAGCAATCCCCCACTGAATATAACTGCATCTTCGATTTCCATAACAGCTTCTGAGGAGTAATCCTGTCTCAGAACCGAATAAAAAGTCTATGCTCGAAACACACTCAAAATCGGCGCAGTTCGGCGACGGGGAGGGGCATTTTGCGCTTTCGCTGCTCCAGTAGTTCCGAATTACAAGTCTCGCTCTGGTAGAAGCTGTGAATTCTCGTGAACCTGAACAAGCTTGTGGAGCCACAATGGTGAAAAAGAAAAGATAGGTAAGACACGTTGATGGAAGTAGAGCAAAAGCGGCAATAGCCTCCCAGTATCCCCCGAAATGCCCCCCCCCCCCCACCACGTGTACCGCAATGTTTTAGAAGGAAACCGTTATGAAATTTTGTTTAGGCTACGTACAGAGGAGATGGGACTCCGTTTTCTGCAGCTGTTCGATGGGATTCCTCGTGAAACCGACAAGAATGCTTACAAGGAGAGTTTTCTGCCAAATCTGGAAAAAATCCCGTTTTGTCAGGTTTATTTTAGTGGCTACATTGCGCGCATATTGATTGAGTCAATAAAGCGAGGCTGTTTTTGAAATGAAAGAATCTGACTATCTTTGAAAACAACACGGCATTTCATCAAGCTCTGCTGAATATGCGGCACCATCAAGCAAATCTTAATGGAGTAAAATTGCCTTTGTGGTGAGGTTGTGGGCCTTGATTGTGTGCGCAAGCTATTATTTGGCGTGTTTTTATACTAGTAAATTTGAAAAGTCCATTACATTTTCTACAACCTACTAATTCCTTTATTCTTCCCGATTTAGTGGTACGGAAGAAACAAAGTAAGAAAACAAGTTAAGGGAGTCCCTACAAAAGTAATTAAAAATTCATGAGAAACGTCACGGATGAAGAGTACCTTCAATGCTCAATGCCACCGCTTTCGGTGGAGAAATTGCTCCAATCATTTCACCCGAAGCCGACTATGTTGTTGTATGTTTTCCCTGGAATCGTTGTGATTTCAGCCGCTTGGCAATAAATTAATATCCGGCGGAGGTTTGGTGAAGAGGTCTGACAAGCGGCTGGCTCCCGTGGTCCGGACGCCAGCCACTTTTGCTTCGCAGCGTATGTGGTAGTCATGTTCAGGAGTGTCAAAACTATCCCGGGCACAGTCAGCCAAATCCTCTCCCGAAACAATCGTTTAAACTTCGCCTGTATCCAAAAAGTGAGGGCAGCGAACGGAATAATGGGTCCTCAACACCATACTGGTGCTCCTCACAAGCCACAGACTTCCCAACTCGTAGACAGTTTAACAAATTAACCCTGCTATTCCGAAAGCTAACCAACTTGTTTGAGCTCTACCTCAAGGCTCAAACTACCGGCTACGAAGTACCAGTAAGAATTTTTGGCTACGCACTGGAAAAGTGCATGAATTTAGCACTTGTACTGTCCATGTAGCTTGAACGACAGTAGCCAACCAGCTAGCCGTTCCTTCTTCGTCTAGGAGTGAGAAAACCGTTCTTCAAAGCGGAGATGAGTAAGACGTCCGTTAGTGGCGTCAAACCGAATGAAAAGACGGCACCACATAGAGAAAAACTGCCCGGACAACAGCTGGAAATACAAAGGCACCGACAGATGCTTACGACGGAACGAACAGATCCTGATCAAAAGGCTGAGCTGCTGCAGGAAGAATGGCGAATGGGGAAAGCCGGTAGTAAAGCACTTCTGATGAAAGTGACCAGTAGCGCAAGTTAGGATGACCCAGTTAAATCACAAAGCTCGCTAGGAATAGGATCACCCGATAACGGTAACACCCTGAATAAGCCCCGCCCTTGGACAACTCCGCCCACAAAGGGATCTGGCAAGGGCTACATCTTGTGAGAAGCTGCAGCAATCCTTTTAACACAGCCACTTTCCCTTAAGATTTTCTTTCAGCAAATTTTCTACATTGGTAAATGACATCGGCAACTTTGCGATATTTTGATGTCGATCCAGCCCCTAGCTCGCTCCAGTAGTACACAACGCCACGATTTTGCAGAAACTCGATCAAAATTTTCACAGAGTGGCTAGCAATTGCTTCCAATTGCTCCATCGTGGTGCAACGACACCAGGTTGGCACCAATAAAAAATTGCATTAATCACATCTACTAACTAAAAATTGATGGAAATAGTTATGTGACCGAAGCGATCAATAAAAGAAAATAGTGTGAAGAGAAGAAATCGCCGGAATCTCAACCATGAAAAGTAGGCGGGCGCTCAGAGCACGACAACGACACTGTCGTATTAGATCGAAACACGGCGCTTGATTGATGTGAGAAGGCTGCGTTTCAAAAAACAATCGATGGTGTCCCACCAATTTCTGATTTATATTTATATCTCTACCGTGATATTCTACTCCAAAACTTAAAAACACTTGTTCTGGAAGTCGAACCAGCTCTTAAAATTCCAGCTAAAAAGAAGATCATTTTGGCCGTTGGAAAACGAGGCGCAGACAAAGGTCGGAAAATTCATCTGAAGGAGGAAATCAATATATTGATTGGCCCTGGATTTGACCGATATGTTGATTAGCAACAGGATGAAACCAGATTTTGAAAGAGAAGATGGCAAGTCAATATATCGATCGACCGCAGACTTCGATCGATATATCGATGACCAGTAGGATAAAATCAAATTTTAAGAAAGAGACGCCACCATCGTCTACCTCCCTCACATCGATAATAGGTACCAATTCACTCGCCTAGATATAATAGCTGGTCACAATTTCAGTGCGACACCCTTGCTATTACGGCAATTACATCCGATCTGACATGATAATACACAACTGACGCACACTTGGTGTCGTGGGAATGGAATCGCAGAGATGTTTGATGTTGGCACTGAGCCAAGAACAAGACGAAGTGCAATATAAATGCGTGGGAACCCTCTCAGACTAGCTTAGGGGATGAAAAAAAAAACCCGTGAGTGGGCTAAAGAGGTGGAGAGTCCGCTAGTTCGCTTGGGGCTCCATAAACGTCTGGGATCTTGCCCTGGCATTCAGCAGTCTGCCAGAAGTTACGAGCTTGGCACGCTACTGGAAAATGGTCAGGATTCGATATAGGCCAAGAAAGCTATTCAGTCTGTTTACGCTCCAGCTTTCCCGAATCCAGTCAATAGACCCATTTTACAACAAATAGCTCTCTTCCCAAATCTAATTTGAGTAGTTTTTGAAGTGCTACGCTGCGTTTTGACGATCCCACAAAGTCCTTGAAAAACGCCGTCGCGCTTGACTGGCTAATACTACACAAACTCTGAGGACAGAAATGCAATTTCGTAGACGCCGCCTGCCTCCTTCATCGTTCGTTCGCGTGGTCGCGCCTTATAAGCGCGGCATTTTTCCGATGAAATCTATCGCTGTTCGGTCCGCCTCAAGGCGACGAACAGTACAATGTGATGGGTATTTGATTCACACTCCAGAGAATTTGCGGCGCGCAGCAGCTATAAACCAACAAACTCCGCGCAATTAATGACCACATAGGCGAACCTCCAAGCGTTCTGCAAAACTACGGGGGGGGCGGACATTGTTCCCTTTAAACTAATCTCAATAGCCCTTTGAAAGGATTAGCTCATTAACCCTCGCCACAAAACAGGCCGAAACTCCAAGAACAATGACAAAAGACGGGGAAACAACTCTCAGAGGCACGGTCCGCGCTAAGGAGGCATAGGGGTGGCGGTAAAATTGGAAGGCAAACGCGAGTGAGCTGTCCGTGAGAGAAAATGTCGAAGGGAACGTCGGAGACACCTTCAATATGACCTCGTCAGCCTCAAACAACTGCACAGGTGAAATGCCAAAAAAACCGCTTGTTGGGGCGACTCCAATTTTTGCCTTTCTGTGATGAACCCCATGACCCCACACAGACAATCGATTTCATGCTACTTGTCTGGTAGTATCACTTTTTGCTGGAAGGACGGGCTTTGAGGGCGGAGTCTGCAGGAGAAGTCACTGGAAAAAAAGGATGTACCACTGAAGCAATTTTTCACCAGAACTCCTATACCTTAAAACTTTCGGCCGTAAGGTTCTTGTTGCGCAAGGTGTTCGCTGCTGATGCACCTCCCTTCCCATACGAGTCTTTCCGATCTCCCATAGGTCATCGCGGACCCGAGACTAGCTGTGATTTCGTTCACAATAAGCCATCGTGCAATCAGGATTCCAGTTTTCGGATTTTGGAGTCTAACAGATGCCCACCCGGATGAGGCATTTAATTAGGATAATGGAGCGTCAGCAATATCAAAAAAGTGTGATCCGGTGCAGACAGGGACAACGCTGAATAAGAGGAAGAAGGAGAAGGAAAACTTCATTCTCAGTAAAATGAAAACATCCAAGAAGTGCCATGCATGGCGCATCCTGGAGAACTCTGTCAATTTCGAGCTTTGAACCCATCTTTTTTTAAGACCCTTTCCCAAATCTAAGCCTGGACATTTAGCAAATCAATTATTGTGAAGCACCTATTGAACTGTCTAGAGGGGCTTATACCGAGTTTTCTTGTGCCATGAAAGCAAAGATGGACTGTACAAGTAAGGTCACTAGATGCTCCCTGATAAGCTCTTTTTGAAGGATATTTAGGAGAAACCTGCATAATTGAGTCCGAAAATTTTGAATTGAAGCAATATTAGGCAAAATGAAATTATATGTGGCTGGAAAGCTGAATGAGTTGGAGGAGATTTGTGCCCCGTAGACAAACAACACGGTATCAACCTAATGAGGGTCAACAGAACGTGGCGGCGGCGAACAGAGTTGAGGCGTGATCGACGAATCAACTCCTTTACCGCCCTCCCACTCGTCCACCTCAAGCATCTCATGTATCAACATCATATCGTTGACATTAAGCTCTCGAAAGCGAACACTGGACATCACCCGAAAGCACCGCACGAACTCCTCACTACCCTCCGAACTGTAGAGAAGGTCCGGAAAGAGCGATGAAGAGTTTGGGGAAACTATGGCTAATAGTGAGGCATTTAAAAAGTGGGACAAGACAATCGTGATTTGCCGCGCCTGGGTGTGGCTAGGGATCTGGCCAATCGGAAACTAGAAGTTTGGCAGCTGGCATATAGAATGTTCTAGTGTCAACTTTTGCTTACAAGTAGAGTACTTGAACTGGGCAGTTCACAAGCTGGGGATGTTAGGTTTCTTGCCGTTCTGGAACATTCTCAAACAGTTGCTTCCAGCCTCCGTGCGATGCGAGGCGCGTGGCGGATTGCTAGACTACAGTTGCTCCACCCCGTCTCCCGCGAAAAGGTGAAGATAGCTGCCGAAAATTGGGAGAATTGTTCCATCCTGTCCCTCTAGAGGCCTCTGGTAACGTCAGTGGCGTTTTTGAACGGTTCAGAATTTTCAGGTCCTCAAAGGCACACTCCACAGAAACCGCCGGGTACTTAATTGAGAATGAAAAACTGGGAAACAGCGAGCAAAGAAAAAACAAAAACATTCAGAAAAAGGCAAACAAGGTTTGTTTCCTCAAACGAAGCCTTGTTGTTTTTTCAACCGCCGAGGCTCATTAGTGAGTCGAGGTTGACAAAGTAAAAACAACAAAACGAAACAACGATTGGGTTGGCTGAACTGACAATTTCGCCCGTTTTCTGCAGCAGGCGCGAGACAAGAAACAGGGGTGGGAGGGCGGGCTGGCCTCATCACACTGTATCGCCAACAACACCATCATAAGAAATACTCTTACGGCGTTGACGGTAAAAAACGAAACGAATAATGCCATCGTGGCATCGCTCGGCAGGTTGCCGAGGTATGTAGGAAGTCTGTCAGCTCCATGGAAACTTCGGAAAACCTGTACCAAAACGATTTCTTTCGAGACATAGAGGTCCCTTTCATTGGATTTCACTGCTTTCCTTCTATTTCTTTCGAAGGCACGGTCGTACGTTGTGATTCCCAGCGAGAAGGGGGGGGACCTATTTGCGCCTTCGTGAAGTGAGTACGTCGTATTTTCCTTTGAAACACATGTCTTCGTTGCTGACGCTTTTTTGGTTTTTCGCTGTTTAATGTGCTCCTCTAACCCGCTGCGACGTAGCCTTTCGATGGAGTTTTTTTGTGAAAATAAAAAGACGAGGAAGGAAAAGGTAATGAACAAAACGGAAAAGTGGTCGAATGAAAAATTCAGGAAGATGGCAGATAGAATGAGGAAAGGCGAAGGGGGAGGGGTCGCATAATAGGGGAAAGGCCGTGTCTTACAATCTTTTTTCAAAGATTGGACGTGTTCTGAGGCTCATTATGGATGATCAATTTCAATATTACTGCGGTTACATCTTAGATATCACGAAATCAGACAGACAGACAGAATAGAAGACAGCAGAACAGACAGACAGACAGACCGACAGACAGACAGACAGACAGGGAGAGAGATAAAGAGGGGGGAGAGAGAGGGGGGGGAGAGAGAGGAATGAGAAGGAAGGGAAGGCCGAGACACCTCCTTTGGAAAATAATGACCTAAGAACGGCTTCTGGTCGGATGACATCATCAGCATCCCGAGGAATAGAACTCTCGCCTCCCGTCGGAAGCGACCTCTTCTAGTCCCAATCAACAAGGAAGTCCCTGTAGGTGCACTGTTAGATGTCATAAGGGTTTATAAGGGTTAAGTTTCGGCACAAAGAGACGGCAGCCGGCAGAACGCCCTTTTTGCCCTCTGTTTATGGACCTTTAGATCATCCTAAATGCCCGCCTCTCCCTGTGGAGAATGGACATGAATGAGAACAAACAGAGGATTATGGTCAAGCCATCTTTTTTAAGTCTTTGCCCCGAACACAGGCAGAAAGAGTCCTCTTCTGCGACGCCCGCTCCTATTGAAAATTTCAATTGTCCACACGCACATCTCTGAGCAGCAGAACGTCCGAAGAAGAGGCGGTTTGCGATAACCATATCGAAAGGACTCTCCAGGAAGATGGCAGAAAAAGCGTTTTGTTAAGGAGAGACAAGAGCGATACGCAAAAACCAGAAGAAAAAGTCAACAGAAAATTGGAAAAAGGGCAGCAACGGGAGTGTACTCTCATGCGATACGAAGGCACCGCATGGGGGACGAGCGGAATAAAATGCCGAACAAAGCTTATCAAACGAAGCGGCCTCCAACACCCGAACTTTGGCATTTCCAAAGACGGGAAATACACCAGAAAAAGTGGTACTTCAATTTTTGGGGCGAACAGGGCTTTTGAAAAGGATGATCGAGTCCTGTATTTTTAAATAGATATCCCCTTAGTAATGGAGAAAGAAAAGAGATCCGCTTTGAGACTGAGTGCACGCTAATCATATGGGCGGAGTCACACCTGCCGTCGTACCCTGCCTTTGGCACTCTCCTCTTCGTTATTGCCCCACAAAAATAAGAGGCTAGGGCACTGAGGAAGTAGCAATCGTAGGCTTGATTCTGCCCATGGACCTTGCTTGAGCTTTCTAGTTACTGCGTCTAAAATTGGCTTGAAGGGCTAGACTACTCGGAAAAAGCAGTCGTTCCTCTAGAAAGGGGGAGGGAGTGGGGAGGGGCTCGTATGTGGCCTCAACATTTCCCGATTTTGATTCAAACAGTTCTTGTTATTTACTGTTATTTAATAGTACACAGTCGGATGAGGAAGGAAAGTTGTACCAGCTAGGGCACATCAACTTTGGGTAAAATTTCCGCGAAATTCCAGAAAAATTGGGAAAAAGTGGTGGGAAGTTGGAAGAATTGAGAAAGTGGTAGCTAGGATGGGGAACGATGGGGGTCGTATTATCCTTGCTTTTTTCACATGTGCAATAAACCCCTCCCCTCCCCTTCCTCCTCCAGCTCGGGATCCCGATATTGTCAGAGGAGGGAACTAGGGGTGGGGGTGGAAGCGGTCGCATGAACTCGACCAGAATCTTCAACTTATGCGCCCTGGTACCAGAGGAGAAGACAGACATTGGGCGGGAGGGAGTCGTACCAAACGAAAAATGTTCCCAGCGACAAGACGTGCCCTGATTTCAATACAGACCGGGCAAGAGTGCCCAGTATCCCAGCGAGCGAGAAGTTCTCCCCATAGATGTGAGCACAGTGGTGAAAGCGGCGAGGTTAGGGTGGTAGTGCATGCAGTGCGAGAATTTCCAAAACAAAATTATATGGTCTCAAAATATGAACAGCCGTATGAAGTCGATACGTATAAATGTCAATGTCAATGAAAGCTGTAATAAATCGGCCGGCTGCCGTAGGGGCAACGATGGCACGCACGCGCGCATTTTCGCCATTAAAACCAGATGGGTCGAATGAGGAAAAGCGGCAGCGTGTGCGATGAGCGACGTCGCCATGCGCGGCAACCTGCGGTAAGCCTTTCAAGCCGATTGTATTGCGGCTTCAATTAGATTATAATCGAGCAAGCGGCCATGCTCTGTAATCTGCGCCGGGTTGCCGACGAGGACGACGTTCGTGCGCAATGAACTGGATAGAGGAAAAGCTGTGACCGGTAGGCTGAATGGCTGGAGAATCGTTTGTAGGCAGAAGGCATGGTTTAGGGGCCTAACAAACTTTAAAGCACGTCCGGGCGATCAGATTTTTTGCTTTTTTCATCACTGTCGAGTTACTCCAACTCCTTGCCTTCTATATGGAACCCCCTAATCCACTGGCGAATATCTGGGATGGCGAATAATCGCGGATTCTGCCTTTGAAGGGGACATCGAAAGGCCCCCAAAAGTACCCCAAAAGTACCTCATGGAGTTATGGGCTTTTGACCAAGCCGAAGGGAGAAACACTCCTCCCATGCACAGATCTCCTCCTTCAATACAGTCCCTTTTCCCATCCTTCTCTAACAATCCGTCCTTCGCAATTCTCTTGTTACCCACTGCTGTTTCGGAATTTTTTTTACAAAAACTTCTTCACTTTTTCCTCACAAAAAAACTGTCATGGGGGAGAAATACAGTGTGCAAGTGGAACGAGAATAAAAAAAACAGGAAAATTCAGTACGGCGAACTTTTTACTGAGGCAAACACAACCGCTCCTCCTTTCTCCACTGACAACTTTCCAATTACAATGACGTTTAATTATCCAAATACGACCTCCATCGCTGAAGATACTCATTGTACCAGTACGAGTACCACAGAACTGCAAAAAGGAACGCCGCTTGAAAGCGGAAATCGGAAGTCGTAAAACGAATGATCGTCGAAAAGCGCACTAATACTCACAGTACGAAAACTATCCTAAATCTTGTATACTGACTAGAACTTTTGAAGAAAAACCTTCGAATTACTGTACTCGGTCGGAACGGGTAGATTCAGCAACTAGCCACGATCAGGAAATATTGATCGATAAAATATTGTACCTCATCCTATTGTTAGTCTGCCGTTCGTGGCACCCCAAAAACCGCCGATTGAAGCTCTGTTGACAGAGGAACGGCATAGATGAGGACCATTCTTGGAAGCGTAGCTTTTGAAACGAGGAGTTTCCCAATGGAAGATGGTGGAGCAAAAATATTTGAAACGAGAAAATTCACCATTGCACCGACAAGATAGAGCTAAATCAAGGATTTGTCGGGAACAGGAGTGAGCATGAAGCAATGCCCCTACGAAACACTGCGGTTTCTTACTGTATAGTAAGCAGGATTTCTCTCTAACA
>MU912746.1:8395-43388 GCA_036418165.1 Cooperia oncophora
CATCAAGAATTTAAGCATCAGCCATCTATAGTAAATCTCGGAAAAAGCTTCCTTTGAGCGGCTTCACTTTCCAGGTACATAACTAGGAGCCAATAAAGTAAATATGCGCCAAAGTCCTTGGCTCGTAATTAACTTTCAAAGCTTGATAAAGTCAAACTGCATTACCACCACTCGTCTTGCTGGCCAACATAAAACCATGCTGAACAGTAAAGGCGGCGACGTAGACTGAAAGCTTCAGATGGTCGAGTACGTACAACAGCAACGGCATCGGCCGTTGTCGTTTTCGTCCACTCATCAGGCCCTCTTCTAAGAGACAACAATTGCCGAAGGGAATGAGTCAGCTGAAGAATACCATCGTCGACGAGCACAATGTGCCAATGGTTGTGTCGTTCTTTAGGAATTCGTCGTCGGTATAGAACAGGTGCACTCATAATGTTTCAAAGGCTATCTATTTGGGCGAAATTCTTGGTGAGATGGATCTGGCCACATCTTGAGGCAGTGCGGTATCAAGCAAGGAGCTGATCAATCACTTTTCGATGCGTCGTACCACCGTCTTGGAACGAACCTCTGAAAGGAGAACTACCCCGGTAAAATATTCTTTCTATACAATCCTGTTCATAAGTTTCTATTCAACAGCCGGTGCGCACTCCGCTGCCATACATTGGGGGCGTGGGCGTACTTGGCTTGGTGGGGCATTTGGGCGCAAAATGATGCTGAGCGAAGCTTGAACATGCCTTCTTGTGAGGCACTGTAAACTCCTGTAACCAAAGTGGCTCACTTACATCCACCCGCAGCTTCAAGGGTTCACAGGCCTGACCAAAGTGCGCTCTCTTATTTTTAGCTGTTAATTAACCCGACCAGCAAAAGAAGACGGAGTGAAAAGTGCAATACAGACCCCCCCCCCTAGCCGTACAACATCCGGACGTGACTCAGGTCACAGGCGTAGATGTCTGAACGATTTCGTGTGGGCCTTCTTGCATATTCAGCCACCATAACATGATCAAAGTTGTGGCGAACAAATGGATGTTTACGTAAATACACGAAGGGTAGCCGTGTAATCGCACACCACTGGCGATTACCGTAATCCCACGACTGTTTTATTCGCCTAGCGCAAGGTACTGCATGTTGGTCATTAAGTGTCTTAACGGGGGTTCTTTGTCATAATCCCTTCGAAGAGAACATTTTATACTCTTTGTACTACTGTCGGCACGGCTCCCCCGTCACTTATCAGTGAACCATTGACGAACTAAAGGGATGTTAGAATTGCAGAGTTGGAAACGACTGAATACGTATCATTTTGAAGACTTGCAGAATTGTGGAAATAGATCAATGCGTAATTAATCCTGTTTGTCACTGTGCAGTTCTTGGCACTATTTACATCTTACTGCCGAAATTGAGGCCACGATTCGTTTTCGATTCGTCTGAAAATAGTTTAGCTTGGGGACTTCCTGAACGACGAAGCATCTACATCTTTATAGTCGGCAGCATCTAATGGCTGAAGGCGTTCATACTATAATGACACGTCAGAAAGCGACCACTAGCATCTATCGTTCCTAGCAAACTCCAGCGCTCACCAGCGTCTGGAGTGGAGGCTATGGAGAAGTAGGAGGGTAGGATTAGTATTAGGCGTTGGGAGACTGCGGTAGTGCAGTTAGTAGGTGCGGGCTGAAGCAACGCCGCAATTTTCAGCGACGTCTAATGCCCAGACCGGTGTCTACTACCTCCTCTCGCCCATACTGCTTTTACTCCGGAGGTGGTGGACGATGGTAGAGTAGTTAGACGCGGCGTTCACCAATAGAACGATGTTTAAGTACTTTCGTCGTAGGCCGCTGGGCTCGCTAGAACGCGTGGTGGACGCTGTCGCAAAGTGAACGCAGAGTGACGCATGCGCCACCAGCGACGGCTCCATATGTTTTTTTTTTCGACTCAGTGAGCTTGGTGCCGAACTGTGTGCTAGGGCAGGTAAGTATACACGACGAGAAAAAGCAGCATCTTACTGGGTGCTCTGTTAGTGATCCTTTTCTTTACTAATTCAAGGGATCGCTGTCGTGTGGGAAGGAAGCTTCGACGCGACTCATAGCCCGCTTCGTTGCGCTTAGGAACAAGACATAACAAGGCTGAGACCATAGAAGACATCTCAAGACTGTAGTAGCTCACAAGATGAGGGACGCCGCCCAGTTCTTTCGCATACGGGGATGCATACAATATTTAGAAATAGTTGAAACTTTCGGATGCCCCTTCTTCAGTATGAATGTGGCGAAATGGAACGGAACTCATGATGAAAGCTTTTCCTAATATTCAAGCACAACGCAAAAGTACCGGGTCGCTCAAGATCTGAAAGTTTCATATGTCGCACGAGACGCCATAGATTTCATTCCGTTTGGCTTAACTTTATACACCATAACGACGATCAGGGATCCCGTTGACGAGTCAGTGAAAACCACCTGGTAAGCAAACGCTGCAACACCGTATGCCTTTTGATTGATGGGTAGCAAATTCTTCCTTATCATCTCATATCCTTCGCGGTTTTTACGACAAGTGATGTGGAGAGCCGTGCCGACAGTACAAAGTCGAAGCACGAAATGGCTTCTTTACAGCAGTATGACGAAGAACTAATGTTAAGGCACGTAATTACCAATATAGAGCACCCTGTGGCGAATAAAAACAGGCGTAGGATTACGGTAATCACCATTGGTACGCAATTACACGGCTACCCTTCGTGTATTTACGTAACATCAATAACATGATCAAAGCTTGTACTATAGAACAAATGCGGAAAACCTTTTTCAATTTTCTATTTTTTTTCAAATTTAAAACTATAGTGTAAAACGGCGGTGAACACAGAGACGTTGTTGGCAAGAAAAGACTAGAAAAGGTGTAACAGGACTAAACTCACATCACGCGGGAGTGTCGATCGTTTCGGGACCGCACTCACTGATTCGCTTTCTGCGGTGATAACGGTGCGACGCGGAGCGGTGAATGGTGAGGTCTGAAAGTTTACCTTGGTTCCTTTTCCCTCGATGATATGCTGTACTTAAGTGCCTAATTGAATATAAAACATGAATTCCAAAATATGGAAGGTTGAAGTTTAGAAGAGGTCAGAATGAGACAATCGGCAGTGAAATCAAGCCCCGCCTTTTTCTGTCCCGAATGGCATCCTTTTCGACCACCTCCTTAAAACAGCTTTAATCTCAGATTGTGTGAGCGAGTAGAGAACGGCACGACGTTCGCTCACCCTCCCCCCACACCCCTTGGACTCTAAAACAGTAATTAGGTGAAGTAAAATTGCAGTTCTAGGTTACAGTGCCCAAGTGGAATCAACATCCCAACGCTCAATAGTGAGAAGCAGACCGAAGAGTTCAATTTGGAATAGTGGGTGATCTCGAACAGAGTAACCTTATTTCATTTCTAGGTAAAATTCCGAACTTGTAGTCGATATCGCCGCAATCAGTCGGGGCGGTGTCAGAACGAGCAAGAGGGCCCGCCTTCGGCTGCCCTTTCTACCAATAGTGATCGATTCAGGAAGAAAACAACGAGTGTTAGAAACCGTCACGAATGAGATCGTTCCACGCCTCTTGACTCCGCCGCGACCGATTGTGACGATATCAACGGTCCTTCAAAATCGATTCGTTGTGAACTCACTGTCACAGGAATGGGTGTAACTCTAGTGGTTGTTGGCGCAGCTGGTGGCAGGTCGTAATTACGTATCAGACGCGGTTCTTCTTCAGAAGGGCGACGATAGGAGAATTCTAAACCCAGACAGATAATTCTATTCGCACCTTCACGGTGAATCTAAAGTAAATCACCTCTTTTCTCCTCTTCCGTCGTCTTCGCAGTGGTTCGCTCACTTTCTGGCACGAAATCTGTCAATTTGCCTGGACCACTTTTTTCGTGCATTGACGTCACTCTGAGTGAGGTACGGTATTAGTGAAGTAACCACAACGTTTAAATAGTTAACTATAGGTGGAACATTCGATTTTAACTTATCTACAAGTTATCTAATAAAGGCGTATTTCATCTACATTAATCAGCTTATCACTTGAATTCCTTGGATTCCGCCGCGCTGACGTAGCTCAGATTGGCATTCCTTATCAAGTTAATCCTATTCCGCCGAAAAATCTTTGTCAGATTAGCCGGCCACTTCTACTTACTTATAGTCGGAGGACGGTCCGTTCGAAATTCTATATTCGGAACGTGCATTCGTTCTGAAGTAGCTTCGGGTTGGTGAAACAGCAGCCGAACGTTGGTTGCCTAGAAAGAACAGTGATTAATCAATATTACCCCTCTTAAAACTACAGTAGATTTACAAGAGCGTACACAACTCGGAACCCACACGGGAGGGACACACACAAAGCAAACCCAGACTTGCAGAGTCCCTTGAATGGCACCAGATGATTTCTGCTCATAACAGCCGTTTTCCAGAATGGCTAGGCGATACATTTAAGGTTTTGTGTCGTCCCACAGTCTGTTCGCATGCGAGAAGACGGGGCGGCCAGAGGGGGCATGCGCAGCGAGCCACCCTTTTTCATATCCTTTAGGCCAAGCGACAAGACTAGCGTAAGGACCATCGTTTAGCGCCAATTGAGACTTTCACTTAACAGGAACCTTATCATCTTAAAGTACTGAACAGCTGAAATACGACTAACACAAGCATTCAGGACAGCGGCCCACCCTCCAATAGGTGATACACGCCCACAGTGGAAGTGCTGCTGGCAATGCGATCCCGCTCGCCTGTGCTCGATTGCCCTTTCGTTGCCGGACCCTCGTTCTCAGGGCTTGTGGCGCATTAATGCCTTCACGACTGCTTTGCATTGCTGCCCAAAAAGAGAAAGATCCTTATTTGAAGTGTGAGAACGATCTCTGGCCGAGCAAACTAGCTAGCCTAGTTTTGTCTTTGAATCTCAACTGCCCACACAACATTATCAAGCGATCCCCTCAAGCCGTGTAGAACAGTGATGCTTCCGGAAGCGCTCCAGCTGGAAGTCCAGTACATGACCGCGCATCTGGAAGGGTCATATAGGCCCTTTGCTTCTTGCGTCGTTTTCACTTGGATTATAGAAAGTACAAATAACACTGACGGCGGAGCTTCCTCTCCCAGACAAATCACTTTCCAAAGAAGAATGTTGATCGTTGGGCAAGAGAGTTATACAGTTCACGCGGTGGATAGGTGATCTGCTCGGCGATACTGGAAAACAAAAAACTCGAGGTTTGATTTTCCTTCCTATGAACTCGATGAATTTCATGCGAAATCGTCTAGTTCGGACAAAAAAATAAAAACAAAACAGTTTCCGACCAGTTCCCACGATCAGAGTTTGCTGGAAACATGAACTTTCTTTGAAAGACTGCCGATCACAGACGCGATCGCGACCAGCGGCCGCGTCCTGTGATGGCAGTCACAGGACGGCCCATTCCATTTTTTTCCAGAGAACGCCTCCCTATACTCGTGAATTCTTACGAATGCTCTCGCTTTTCACATTCATGATGATTTTCAGACGTGTTTGTACATACATACCGACGGCTACTATCTTTGCAAAATGGGCGTAGTTCGACTCGGTGGGGGCAGGTTGCTGGTTCCTTCAATCATGTCTACCGTGGACATCTGTACATTCTTCTGAAGCTGTTCAATAGCAGGAGTTTTATGTACCCTTCACAAATCTCTACGTCTCAGTGATTTGTGATTTGACAGGAACTAGCAAAAGGAACATGAGAACGTGCGAAATGCCCCTCCCAAGCCGAACAGCGCCTGTAGTATGTCATACTACAGTTGTAATGAGGTGCTATAGAGCAGGAGGGACAGGTGAAAACAGAGTAAGGAAAGGTTCAGAAACGAAAGCTGTTCAAACTCATCAGATAGAAGCATAAAATAAAAGAAAAGCAGAAAAGAAGCAGCATGCCTCGGCTGTGTTTCCGCTTGAATTCTGCATACGAATCGATCGTCTTCTCAGTGAACACTGAACGAACTTTGTCGAAATTCTCCACCGAAGTGATCGATTTCACTTGAGCGATTTTTGCTGAAACGGAAAGAGGGAAAATAGAAGAAAGAAGCATTCAGGACCTGGAAAACGTAAAGTTCTGCTGAAATAGGGCATGCATGAAAATTTAACAGAAAATGATAGGAAAAGAAATGGCCCACCCTCATGCCATAACCGGAAGTGCGCGATACCAGTAGTATTTTTTATGTCATTTGGAAAGCTTTAAAATATACAAATAAGCGATAAAATACTGTCTCTATTTATTGCGCCAATGTCAGCCACTACTGTTCCTGGCTTTTTCACAGGAAAAACTAGAAAAAGTGCAACAGGACCGTAATTGAGCCCTTAACCTCAGCAGTCATTTCAGACAATTCTCTGTAAACCCCGCGGATAGAATGCGTGTGTGGTCCTTCCAAGAAGAAATTATTATCTCACTGGTTATGAAAATTCCTGAACAAATACAGTACGCCGAACGTTTGGGAGGATAAAAGAAAAAGCGGATCGCCATTTACCGCTCAACTTCAGGCGCAGGTACTTTGGCGGAACGGGGGAGGGGAGGGGGGGCAGGAGGCCAGCTGTTGAGCTTTTTCAAGGTGCGTCTCTGTCTTTTCTTCAGTCCTTTTCAAAACGTGTCTCACCCTGTAGGGCTCTGTATACCTGGCAAAAACCCTGGAAATTCATTTCAAGATTGGCGTAGTGGTGCTAGCTTCATTGGAACGCCATTTCGCCATTTTTTCAGTCCTTGACCAGCCATTTAGATGGGTTTGAGAGGAGTTTACAGGGTGGTTGACAGGTCATAACAAGGCTCACAGGGCGTTAACAAGGCTGTCTGGTATTTACATGCATACAAATTACAGAACTTGGTATGCTGATAAGCGCTTCTAGGTGTGACCCCCCCCCCCAAGGTTATTAGCGCCAATTTTCACTTCCACATAAACTTAGCGATTTACAGGGATAGAAATTTAGCCATCTGTGGTGAGACGTATCGACAAACCCTGGATAGAAAATTCTTAGTAGGTATGAACGGATTTCGGAAAATGGAACGCAGCACTGCCAGAGTGTATCAGAATTCCCCTCCATCTACTGCCTCCAGGATACATGCACGGTTCCTTGAGAGTTGTTAGGGGAAGCGCATTAATTTTGGCAGAGTAGTGGTATTTCGGAAAGTCCTTAGCGGATGGTGTGCCTGGGTTGTTTCGTCCCCGAGAAGTTCTCCCAGACTGCGTTCCCACCCAGTGCAGGGAGCGTAGGATTCAAGACTCGGCGGAAATGATTAAATAGAATTGATCGATTTGGTACGAGACAATGAACTACGTGCCGATCTCGAATCAAGCAGAACCACTAATTAGTAAAGTATATAACCATTTTCATGAATTTTGCCAGATCCTCATTTTGCACGTACCCCAAAATGGTGCTAATGGGCGCGATTTCGCGCCGTTGTGATATGGGCGCGATTTCGCGTTGTTCCCAAAAATCGATAATTGATTATCCTACCATCTTTCCTTTCGATGCACACTTCAGCTTCACCCAATCTAGCGGCTTCATGTAGCATGCGGTTGATTGCCGACGGATATTTGTCCTTGAGATCTTCACCATTTATGGAAATTACTCGATCACCAATCTGAAAGTTATTAGTTTTAATTGATGATTTTCCTTCCTCACAAAAATCTGGTCGCAAACGGGGGGGGGTCGTACTTGGTCGCTAGAAAGGGACTGTCGTATTTCACCAAAAAAACTTCTTCTGATAGTCAATTTTTCCTGTTCCACGCGCGCTCGGTAAGTAAGAAATCCTCCCTGGGGAAAATTCAGAAGGGTTGTATTTTATAAAAGAAACTGCTAGCAGCAGTACCCACCAAAAGTCCTGCTCGATCGGCTGGTGAGCTCACTATGACGCTATCGATAGTCGGACGTCCACGTTCAATCGTGATCGTAAATCCTAGGCCTTTCTGCACCGGATGAGTGCCCATCGTCACCATTACTGTACGGACATTTTCGTCCTAAAGACGGCAAACTAATAAATCAAGAAGTAAAGAATAACAAGAGTTGGTGGTATACTGTACAGACGTGGAATGATTACCTTCTTTGGCTGATATGCAGCTGGGGATTCATCAAACGGTATATCTACGGTGCGATATACGGTGGTAGGAGGCATGACTCGATGTCGTGGTTCTGGGCTTGTCGATGGTTGAGTACTGATGGGTGTTGCCCTTGATGTCACCGCTGTAGTAGTCGACGGTGGGGGTTGAACGTGGTGGCTAATATGCGAGACAAAAGTAGCGCCCTGGAAAAAATCCTGGGTAATTTGCTGATGGGAAATCAAAAGGATGAAGATGATGATGGGGTGGGGACCCAGAACTAAGTGAAATGTGAAACTCACCCGACTATCGTCCACTGGAGATGGGACGGTCTCGATTCTCTTTGTGGTCGGGTAGCGAATCGCTGTTACCTGACATTTACGTAACATTGTTGACATGGCAACAATACGAGTTATGGGCAAAAACCTCGTACTGTTAACATTGCATTTCTGACAAGAAAAATATTTGAGCACTTCCACGTGAATGGGGCCTTCCCATGGATGGAGTCGCATGGCTGTCACAACAAAATGTAGCTGACAATGAGCGTGCCATGGCAACATATTGGTATGGAAAACTGGGTTGTTCCTTCAGTCTACCCTTCTGCTGTATGCTCACCACCAAGGATTCCTGGTCCTTGACATGTGTGAGGTGGATGGGTCCGTAGCTGCAGCAGGGTGCCACTTTTTTCGCTCCGGGCACTGTGATAGTCGGATGTCATCTTTCGACTCCATTCGCTCTATCGTAAAGGTGCAGCACGTGCGTTGATACTTAAATCTCGGCACACGCCGCGCCGCGTCGCTGCGCGGCACGCCGCGACGCGGCAATCCCGGAGTTGCATTACCGTACTCCCGAGTTGTCATTGGAGCAACGGCCACAGCAAGCTGTGCCTCTTTCAAATTGTTAAAGGGATCGTCGACCCTTTAACAATTTGAACGCCACGCAACAAAACTCGTACGCGGCGGCCGCCACGCCGCCTCGCTCCGCCCACCGGCGCGACGACCCGACGATAGAATCACCACACACCCGGTTGACTACAATTACTCGTGGGTCTCGTCGTGAAGCGTGTTGCGCCCGCTGGTTCGGCGGGGCGGAGCCAGGAGACGGCAGTTAAGTATCACTAGCCTCTTTGTCCTGTTGCCACTTTTAAGCCAAGTAAAGTGGCGCTGCAGCTCCTGCGGAGCAATCCACGCACAAAGGAAGGACGATGATGCTGGGAGTTAAGTACGAAGTTTGTCTTCAACCAGGGTTGCGGTCGAATAGAAGTGGGAAGCATTAGTGACGAAGACTTAGTTTCATCAAACAGATTTCATACTGCGGTTCCTCGGTCAAGGTAAAATAAAGTTCTGAGAGGCTGCCAGATTAAAACTCGTCAGAGGCGCAGCTCGGCATGGCGGAGGCGCAGCTTGTACAGGCCATCTTGTGTAGACCTGCAACTTCCCGTGACCGAAATGGCTCACTCGAACCATTTCGCAGGAATTTATAGGTCTGCTTGACACCAGTTAATCAACATGAACCAACAGAAGTAACTAGCAATGCGCAAAAAGTCCTCTCCAAACCGAACAGTGCCCTCGTTGCGACATCAACAAAAAGACGTCAAAATGAGCAGAATAGAAAAGTCGTCTTACCTGTCCTCTCTGCTCTCTGTTGAGCTCGACGGTCAGATCGACGTTATCTGAACAACTTCAAATTAAGTCTGTCGCGAACACTGGCAGGAATTCTTTGAAGTTGGTAATCATTTGAGATTTTCAGCTTATGTACAGATGCAAACTCTTCTCTCGTTGATCGGAAGCCGGATCTTGGAAGTATCTGGCCTTTGTTCTAAGGATTGGATCACTATGGTCTTACCCGTCTCTGGAGGGGTACCGAAATACCAAGGGTCAGTTACTCCTTCTTTTAGTTTTTCTGAACAGTGCGAGTAATGAGAGGTTCCCGCGTTCCCGGATAAGAAAGATTGCTTTGTTGAGCTAAATCAGCCTAGGCACCAGCGGATTAACTTCTCAGGTAGACCTCTTCCCATGTAGACTTCGACGAGAAACCGCGCCTGCCAGAATCCTATTGGGAAATCGGGAAAGGCACCTCAGCAATGTAGTTGCTCAGTCGGATGGATCGTAAACTAGCTAGTCCAAGGCAAAATGGTCTATTTTATTGCACCAGAAATAGAAATAAAAAACCCACGAGTATCCTTGTATTCCACGTATGGCTTTGTAGTCGTCTGAAATAGTCTAACTCAGTGATGTACGGTAAAAAAAGTGGAGAAAACATTCGAAAAAAAACATAAAATAATGTTGAATGCTCTCTTGACTGGTCCACCGACCTGCTCTACACCGGTCAGAAAATTATGCAATAATTTTTATAAAATTAGAAATTCTGAAAGTTTTCGATTTATCTGGAGAAATAAAGGTAAAGATGGTTATCAGGAAACGAAAGGAAATGGGCAGTATTATAAAGACCCCACCATTTTGGAACCATTCACGCCCATATCGTCGACAAGGTCGAAAACGTTGGCGAATGGATTTCTACAGAAGTAGAACAACTGTGGAAATCACCAGTATTTGTTGTAAATCGTAGTTCGCGCTAGATGACCCAGACAGATATGAAGTTGGTCCGCTAAGCGGAAGACGACTAGAATTCCGGGAGCAAGTCGAGGAGATTCACAAAGAAGGCGAAATCAAAACCACTGGGTGAAGATCGCCGGCGACCGATAAGTGAGAGACACGTCTATATGGAACCCAGTTATGGAAAGCAAGACGTCATAGTTCATGACATTTCCTGTCAGAAGGCTGCTTCTGTTTGGGAAACCTTTGGGAAATGTCATTTCTCCACAGAAGGAGCACTCTTGCCACGCGCTTTCTCACCGGCGGCACTGTACGACTGCGCGCTGCACTTGTTCACAGAAAGACATACCGAGGAATACAAGTACAGTACTTGTAACCGAATCGACGACTAGAGCGGATACAGAAGGGTATTGATTAACATAACTATATCTTAGTCCCAGAATGCCCCTACTTACAGGGCGAGAGAGAAAGAGTATTTGAAAAGATTTTAATGAAAGGAAAATGAGCCGGTAAAAACCCAGGAGGAACTTTCCAGGTCCCGCAGCCCATTCAATCAGCACACCTGTGTAATTAAGCCAAGCCAAAAGCATAGTCCACACTGATCATGTGGGCGGAGATGGTAAACTGCTTTGCTGTTGTTGGGATACTCTCCTACCCACGGTTTCTTGTTTGGCGGAAAAGAGAAGGATAGCGATAAGGAAGCTTGATCAGCGCTGGGATCTGACGGTAGGCTGCATTTACCCTTTCTACTTCGCCGAGAGGGGTCACTATTACGGACTCAGAATTTATGCTCCTTCCTGGTCTTCTTCGACCTCTTCAGGTTTCAGTTTCATTAGTTAGGTGTCATTAGGTCTAAAATGCAGACAAGCTAATCTTTTCGTTGGCAGGAATTACCAGTTTTTCCAAGGTCATTGCCAAGCGCCACTAAGTACGCAAGTACGAACCCGTCTATCTTCTGGATACAAAGTATAGTTTACGTAGTCGTTAAGCATTCCTTGGTTTCGGATAAGGGAAATCGTCTGTGAGCCAAAAAATTGTCACATGGGCCAACTGAGTCTCTGCCCTTTCGGGAAATCTTAGTTTCCGCCTTCCCACACATTTCCAGTACTACTTAACACTCCCGGAAACTGAACACCTGTTTGGAGGGCTTGGTCGAGCTGACAATAGACACAGCGTTGACCTGGATTATAGATCGTCCAAAAACCTAGTGCCTCCGTTCGGCACGCATCTACGGTTTCGCAGAAATTGAGGTTGTAGATAGAGCAGAGGCAAAAAGCTCGATTATGGTCATGGTAATGACCAATTGATCAAGTCTCTAAAGGGAGTATTATATCTAGCCTGAGAGCTTATTGGTGCTAGAAGTACAGTAGAATTGGTGTAGTTAACATGGATGTGCTGGAAGATCTTGGAGGGCGAAAAAGTCGGGAGTGTCTGGAAGGGCGTAAACTCACAACAAAGTTACTCATCGGATAGAGCCGCAGGTTACTCTAGAAGCAAGATATGTGCAACCAAATGCCTCTTTAGTTTAAATAATAAGATTTTAGTAAAATTTTACATAGTATTTTGATTGTTAGATTCCTTACTACACTTTTCTTATCTAAGTTTAGAGGGGGTGACTCAAAGAAGTAGCTTAGTTTCCGTTTCGCACGTGCCCTTAGACGGAAACCAAGCAGTTTGTTATCCTCCTTCTGTGCTCATCAGTAAGGGAAAAGGAGGAACAAGGTGTTTATTGTGATAATTTACTATTATATGAACTTAGTAAAGGTTAGTAAATGTTCTTTTGAGTTAATTTAGTTGTTCTTGTTTGTACGAAATTTACTTGTTCAAATTTCATGTTACAAATTTAAAGATGAAGTCAAATGTGCGGGGCAGCAAAAGGAATCTGAGAGAGCACTTGACTACACTATTGAATTCCTTTACAAGTTAGTATGAAACTATGAGGCCTGGAGGAGGCAGATTTATCCGCTGACTCCGATTTTGGCGAAAACACCCCTACCTCCTTTCGCAAAACCTTTAGACTGGTAGCACTGCGATCTGCAAAAATGTCCGATCGACTTTGTGTAATATGTAGGTATTCGTCAAATGGAAAAGGGGATTAAAATATAGTCTGCCGTCCGGTATTGAATTGGAGCGATGACAGATCATCCCAGTGCGGCGAAAAGGAAAACCGCTGCTGTCACAAACTTGCTTCTGACTAAGTTCCTTGAAAAGGTCCACCAACAAGATTTGTGACCATGGTCCTATTTTCATGTTCGAATAATCCATCGGCGCCCTTCAGAAGGCAACTTTTTCAACAAATCTGATTGACCTGGTCAGCCACCAGACAAGCAGATTATCGCTCGGGTCCTTTTCCGGGTTACGTGCACATCTTAAATCCTGTGAGAGCCACCCGGAACAAACTGTTGGACATTTTGGTCAGTGTGACGGGAAAAGGGGAAGTTTCAGGTAGCATAAATCTGACACTGAAAAAACGCTAAGAGCTACACTAGAAGCTGCCCTCTGAGCTATGTTGGCACAATTCAAGTGTAGCAACGTCTGTAAATCCGTATTTCTCGAAAATGTGAGATAGAAAACAGGTTTCGATAAAACCCGAATCACCAGACCTTGTGACCCACCCGCTAATCTCCCTTAGGAACTTCACAGCAAAACAAGTTGAAAGATCAGAGTTGAACACTTTTGATGGGTTATCCCATGCTTTTGTTTTTCTTAGGGTACATCGATCACCTCTCCCCATTGTAACCCTACATGACAGCGCGCAGGGCGCTGTTTATCGACGGGGGGCATTCTGCTTTTCATAGATTTGCCAACCCATCTAGGTACCCTTTTTTCGAGTTGACACGTTTTAGGATGGTGGCTAGACGATCTTGCTCCAGCTTCTACGAGGCGTTCAGCGAAGGTTTTAAAAACCAGCAGCGAGATTTGTAAACGGAACCGAGCATTATAATACAAATGCCCCCCCCCCGTCGATAAACAGCGCCCCAGGCGCGCCAGATCAGCGTACAGGGGGTCGCGCTGTGATTTGTTATGGATCTTGATGGAAGATGTGTTTCAACCAAGTTTAACAGAATAAAACGGTGGAATTCTGATCACTGCAGGACAGAAACGAAACAGCTCAGATGCACTTTGAATTCATTGTGGATTCAGAAAATATCTAAAAGCTGACGAATTTGCGAATAAGCCCCATACAGGAACCCTTAACGTCATTCGCACACTTCCTTGAAGTCCAGCAGCTACCGCTATCAACGATAAAATACCATTAGAAGCTACTTTACTTTTTTTTGGGTTCCGCCCCGAAGACGACTAGGAGCGCTGGTGTCCAAAGCGCTTACAAAACTAGCTACAAACTCTTGAACTAGTTTTTTCTGGGTTTCCTCTCTCTAAAAAGCAGCCGCTGGAAATAGAGCCGATTTCATGTTCGCTAGTTCCGAAACCCATTATCCGGCTGTCATATTTTGTCTGAACTACATATTCGAGGGGAAATGGTGGTGCATTCGCCCTATAGCCGTAATTACGCCATTACATGAACATTTCACTAATTTTCAGGGGCTAAAACTGAATAGTGACGTCATTTTCAAAATGGTTCACCAGCTCTCAGATTAAAGGGTTTGATCTCCTCCTTTATTGATCCTAATGCGCATGATTCCGCTGCCTTGGTGAGGCAGATATTAATTATAGACTATTAATAGATCATAACTGAGGTTTTGAAAAACCTAAAGACCATCTTACAAAGGAGATAGAGACTCGAAGAACAACTGACTTGAACGGCAATGTAGTACGGTGAAAGAAGCGCCACGCTTGGCATATCCAGCTGACGACGAACTACCCAGGGTCTGTTGATGCTTACCCTTGTCACCAGGGGACAGGAAAGGCAGGAAGCTAGCAGCGCTGTAGTCAAAGGGACCAGTCCTGTAGTCCAGTTTCATGTACAATATCTGCCCTCAGGCTGTAGCCGTGTGATGCAGAAACGCAAAAGAATGATCCATGGCTAATCCATAGTAAGATTAATACAGCTGCTACGCGAGCTCACTGCCCGAAGCCTGATCCTTTCTTTTTCGAATTGTGAGTCCAAGGCGATCCTACAGTTTATTTGCTATTATATTTACTTTTATTTATTTATTAATTCTGTAGACATGCCAAAGAACAGGAATCGCGTTTTTCCAATGAAGCTAAAAAAATTATACAGACACATCTATCATATCAAGAGGATAAATGAAAAAGAATAGTGGTCTCAGTTGGAAAAGGGGAGATACCCTTATACGCTGATTGAAAAGCAGAATGTAAAAATATAAGAAAAAACATAAAAAAACTATAGGGCAATAAGTGGGACTCACCCGTTCCTCAAATCGGTATCCTGGACTTTTAATATTGGCGCTCACTGTTTCAAATCGGGAAGATATATCCTGCAAATGTATTACCTCAAAATCAAGCAAATTTCCTAAATTAAGCTGTCAAAAAGGTTTTTGAAAGATTTCACCAACAATTTTGCTCTCCCAGAGAATTGTTCTTCGAGGATGACGGACCCGTGTTTTTTGCATGTTGACCTTCACTAGACCCAAGATTGTATAGAAATTGAAATAATAGAATATTCAGGTTGGGCGAGGGTTAAAATATATCAGTCATTTTGGCTGGCAAAATAATCTGCTAGCATATGATGGTTGCGCTGCATGGTCCCGCCCTTGTCAACCATGCCATTCAACACTGCGGGCTCATTCAGCCGTTACGAATCTTGTTCAAGTTCCCGTAAGCCTTTATATGGACCCAATATGTCTATTCAAATGCATTCGCGAATTTGCATTGAAGCTAAATACGTCGCCAAAAGGCGGATCACTACCGGGAACCTCACCAGCTTTACCTTTTCCAGGTAAGCTCTTCATCTTTGTTACTGTAACCTTAAATTCCTTTACATGCACTTTTTATTGGGAAAATAGTTCATTTTGTTCACATAGGCGGAGTTAGACAGCAAATCTTCTCCATTAGAGGTGGCCCATCTCTGAGACGGTAAAGGGGAGGGGCGCACCAATGAATGATAGTCTCCTTCCGAACGATTAGCATGGACAGTGCGCACAACCGTGTCGTTTTCCTTGCCTGACTACTAGAAAGCTTCTCAGGGAGAAAATTCCAGAAAGCGTAAGGGGACCGTGATACAGCGGCACCACCACTGAAATGCGCCATGCTTGTGGACCACCTCCAGAACTGGACCTTTTGAAAGGTATGGACAAGTACCCCATTGGAGGCAACTTTGAGCTGCCTTCCCGGCTGGTGTTTCATTTGGCCAGGACTGCTTGGTTGCCTGTAATCACCCTATCTCCCTCAGCGTTAAATCCTTCTTGTACCCCTCATCCCTCCTCTGGTTGCCTCTCGTCACAGAGGAGGGTTGGAATCACTTCAGAGAGTAACAGATTGAAATAGCTCACCTGGACACTTCGATCACCACCGAACTGATGCCTTCGAAGATGGAGTGGTGGAGGCGGATACTCGTCGTCGTCTGGCTTCGACGGGATCGCCGTGACTGATCGTGAGACGCTTAGAGGAATCACTACCTGAATCAGGGCACTACCTTCTTAGACTGATAATAGATTTTTCCACAAATTCCCACTAATATTTGCCATTTCTCCGGGAGTTCCTTAGAGGCAGTTGGCACGATAAATTCCCCCAAGACGAGTAAAATTAACACGCCTGGCAGGACAGGATTTCGAGATTCTGAGCAGAGCGTTGCATAGCTGGCCTTTTCCGGGAAGGTGCCCTTATGAGCGGAATAGAAGCACAAGAAGCCACAACATCCGACCCACGCCCGCCACGCCCGCCGTGTGCCCACAAATGCGACGACCCGTCCTGACGCTTTGAATTGAACACTTTGCCTAAGCAAAAACAAAAAAATTTATGAAGCGAAGGGATTGGTATGAAGCGGCCGTGATGCTGCATGGATATATGGGTACACATATGCAGCCATACCTTCGGTAGCGGTTATTGGCAAGATGCCTACTCGTCCAAAATTGATTTTTAACACATTGAGAACGGAGGCTCTTTCTTCGCAGGATTTTGACCGTTTCACTCCGTTCTTTCGCCATTTCCCCACTATATAGCCCCTACTAGCATTTTAGGCCGAGTAGGAAACCATCGTGCCAACTGCCTTTAAGTTCGCCTTCTTGGGATAGCAAATTTATGGGGATTTTTTTGAGAGCTGCTGTTTTTTTCCACGTTGAATCACAACATTCGATACTGAAGGAGAAGTCCGAGTTTTTTTTTCTATCTGCAAAGCGTCCCTAGCGCGGGAATTTTCAGAACGAAACTGTTGAAAAAGGAATCCCAGGCTAAGTAAGTCTTTGGGTGCAGATGATTCACGCTGCGGTGACGTGGCGAAACATATGTTACAAATGATATCACGCACGTGGCATTCGCACCAAGAGCTAATTGATTTGACGCGCTAGCCCTACAGTATGAAGGAGAAGCTGGTTAGGAAACACTTTACCAGTTCATGCACGCCGCCGCGACATGTTCTTCACACACTAATGCCCAACTCCTCGTCGGCACATTCAGAGGCGACTATACGCCGAAGTCCGTGGGATAGGGACTAGAAAACGAAGGGCTAGAAGGCCCAACGGCAATGAGGTCACCGTGAGCCGGCCGAGGCCTGATCTGCCTGGACGATAAGCTTGCAGCCCACTTCAAGCCACGAGGAAAAAGACATTTTCTTGGCAGTTTCGGACCCAGGCCACCAAGCTGTGAAGAATATGGGCACTTTGCTGAATGCGTCTTTAAGTGCACAAAATTTTCGGGATGCTTCCGTAAGGTTCTCAAGTCTCGAAGTTGGATTCACACGTACCTGATCGAGCGATTCCGACGGTGCTGTTGGCGGTGGTGGTGGTGGAGCGTAGTCAGGCGGTTGTTCAGCACGATGCACTGAGGCCTCCGTTGTGTAAGTGGTGGGTTTTGGTGAGATCGGATCAGACGTAAGCTTGGAGTCACCTGAAAGCATGACTTGAACGGCGGGGATTCATAGGAGGCAAAAAAAGCTTTTATCGGATTATAGACTGGATGAATAACGACAGCTTTTCTGAAAGCGCCTTTCTGAAGCGCATAGAAACCAAAGGAAATCTAATTTGGCGCTGCGGAGGGGCAAGTTCTTTTTTGGGCTAGAAGGCAGAGTGATTGGAGACAACACTGAGAAATATCGGAGAAAAGCTTCTGAACCGGGAAAATTCGGGAATAATAGGCTTTCAAACTTGCTAGTCACCATATAGTTCCCCAGATTTTTCTCATGGATTTCAATAACCATACCAATCATTTTCCTTCCCAACTACTCTCAAGGGTATTTAGTAACAATAAGGACAGATTCGAAAGATGAGGGAACACCCATATAATAAAGCCATACAACTGACACCCATATAATTATTTTCCCAAGGAGAGGGGGTATGAGGGGGTTGAAACTGGAAAAATCAGGGGAAGCCAGCAACCAAAACATCTCTCTCAAAAGCAAGTACGACCCCTGCTTCCGGAGACCAAATCGCCCAACCCCCGGGATCCCCAGCATGCCCTATTCACCTCTGCTGGTACATTTACCGTCGACTATCAGCACACACAGGCAGTACTGCTAGGCCCTAGTAAGCGTTTTAAACTAATAAACAATGACAAACTTCTTGGCGAGAAATCCAACGATGTAGATGGGGAGTGCGAATCGGTTGTACGATTTTCGATACCTGAGTCGTTCAGATCCTCCTGATGAGAGGACGGTGAATGAATTGTGAGTATTTCTTCCTTTGTCTCCTGAAATACGCACATATAAAAATCATTCACAAAATCTCTGCAACAATATCTAAGACAAAGTCAACAGTGATTATGTGGGTGGAGTCAGGCCCGGCGTCGTGACCTCCTATTTGGTGCACTGCTTTTCATTATCGAAGGAAAGGAGAAGGAGGGGAACATCGAGGAAGGTGCAGCGTAGCTTTCACCCCTCCCCTACGAGCAGCTTGGACTCCAGCTTTAAAAGCTCCTGGTCGAAAAATTGCCGAATTCACAGAATTTATTCAAAAATAGAGTTATGGTTTTCATTCACTGTTCATGTAGTGCACACCTTGGATCACAACTACAAACTTGGTCATTGGCAAGCTGGCAGAAAAAAAAGAAAACTTTCAATCGCAAGCTGGCAGGAAAAAAAGGAAAACTTTCAATCAACACTTAGGAACACATGAAGTGGCAGAAAAGTCCTAAATTTCAGTAGCAGGAATATTTAGCGACGTGGACTTCAATTAAACAGATTTCCGAGTAATTATTGAAAAGGGTAAGAAAAATATCATTACGTGAACATCTTTCTTGGAACCTAGCACCAAAAATCAACCCTTCTTGGGTCGACAAAATTGGGAGCCGGTTAGGAAGTCCATGTTGACTGCGAAATAGGCGTTTCAAATGACGCCATATGCGCGGTTTGTGAATTGAGATCTAATTACTACAACGCGGAAATGCTACAGTATATATGTCATCCGAGTGGAAAACATTAGCTAGTTGCCGCGCATAGCCGGGATGCGGGTCTCCCGAGCGGCATTCGGCAAAATTAGTGAGACGGTAGAACATAATAATAAAAATGATATCATATACGGTAGTTTCGAAGTTATTATTGAGAAGCTACAGTAACTGTTAGCTACAGTAAGTGAAAACTTGAAAGAAGCCAGATGGGCTATAGTGAGATGATTTTGAGGCAGGGTACATACAGCATCGTTGTGTGAAACACATGGGGGGGGGTCGTACTCGGTCGCTGTGCAGGGGATCGTGTTTGGTCATTGCTGGGAGAGGAGGGTGGGTCGTATGTGGCTTCGAGAAAAATTTTCCACGCTGGAAAAGAAATTTTTTCCTGGTTGCACACTATCCGTGGTTTTCCATTTTTCATGTGCATTATGTACCCCTCCCCACCCCCTTCCCCCTTCGCTCGACGGGAAATATCTTTAGGAGAAAAACTAGAAAAAGTGGGGAATTGGTAGGTGGGTGATGGGGAAGGAGTGGGGGGGAGGAGTCGCACAGAGACCCTCCTTCGAAGGGGGTCGTTCTGACACCCTCTGAGGGTGGCCAGCAGTCGGAGGAATTTTGAGGAAAGTCTACCATTAAGGCAGAACATTGCTTTCCAGGAATAAATCTTATGGTTAGAAGTTTTGAAGGTAAAAGCGGGATTGCTCGCTCTCGGCGAGTTTTGCGCCCTTGGCTTGAGTTGACTAAGCCTTCGATCTTTGCTCAGAGCATATGTGACGAAAATAACTTTTACAGACGTTTTCAAAGCTGAATGGTCCCAAAAACAGCATCTGTCAGAACAAAAAAAAGAATTCTCGGATGGAACCCCATCCGAAATCGATGAGAACCCCAGAAAAGGTCAAATATTCAGCACAAACCCCATTTTCGTCAGTGAATCTGACGATGTGATAACGTCTACGATACGCCATGTAGAAGTGTTCCAACGGAGATCAAACAGAATGACATCAGCGATGTCGAGACGTCGGAAGTACGGCGTCTGTCGTCAACGGTAGTTGTGCGAATTGGGATGACGGCGGAGTGCCGACACGGCAAAATAGCCGTCGCCATGACTGACTGACTCATCGCGACGCGATCAGGATGACATTTTCGTATTGTATTGTCTGCGTAGAGCCGATAAATCCACGAATTGTGGTCACATGTGCCCTTACAGGGTCGGGTCAAGAGCACTCCAGTGAAACAAAGGTGGCATAAAAAGAAACTGAGGCTCCGTATAGAACTTCATCGAGGGCACAGGTGAGCGAGTTTTCTATTACACTCGTAGATTCTGTGCATGCTTTCCTTGTGCAACCAGTAGAGCCAAGGAAAGCTCAGCCCAAATAGATCTTATCTGAGGGCCAACGGGAGGGGTTTCCAAGTGCGTAAATGTGAGCGCTGTGTCCGGCTCAGAAGGTCCAGACGAAAGAGCGGCAGAAACGTGCCTATAAGAGAGAAGAATCACCAAGGGAACACGCAGCCGTCGCTTGACGTATTTGGTAACACCTTTTAGCCCTCTGATATGTACTGTAGTCCTTTCAGCTTATAATTTGATGCCAACTCGTGCATAAGGTCCGTAATGACGGCTGAGAGAATCAGAGGATATAGTGAGGGCTGCCTCTTGTAATTAATAATTGTGTAATTGTAGTTGTAATTGCCTGTAGAGCCGACAAGAACTGGGGACTGAACGAAGATGAACATAAAAACCTTCCAAATACGGATAAAAGAATTAATCCTCGGCAAACGATGAATTTCTATGGCGAGAATTAGAGAATAATTTTTATGCCGTGATTGCTGAAATAGTTTTATAGTTGTCGCTTGAACGATCAGTAATTTATCTTCGGATTTGAAGTTTCACAGTTAAGTAAGTAAGTAAGGTGTAAGTAAGTGAGAAGGTAATGGTTCTTAAGAATGAATAAAGGCACAAAGTATGGTAAATTAGAGATTGGAGCGAGGGTGGTCTCAGTGGCGACGAGACAAGGGGGCAAACTCCGAATCGGCCTGCGGTCGACCATCGTCCAACGTGCTGCCGTGGTGGGTAGATTGTTCCATCAGATTCGTTCAGGAGGATAAATAACACTAATTTACTACATCGGCTGCATCTCGCAGATATCGGCCCGCACGTATCGCAGATCCGTGTTGAAGGAGCGCTGACGCGTTCTGGATGGAGAGTGACAGTGACGTGTCCACGCCCCTTAAGAAGGGATGATCCAACGACGTAAAGCTGTTATGCGCACTCAAGTGAGGTTTAGGGTTGGGGGGTGGGGGGAAGGCGAACGACGCTCAGCTAAAAGCTTGGTGAGCGACCGACCCGTCGCGAAAGCACTTGTAAATTCCTGTGACCTGAGTGGTCTCACCATATCGCAGCCTTACACCACATTACAGGTGTCAACAAAGGGAGACCTGTATAACAAAACGAACTAGCGAAATTGCAAATGCCCCCTCCAAGGCACGAACGGCGCCCGTTATCCTCTACTAAACACCAGGGAAAGAAATCAGTGGGCAACTTCTTTGTTCACAGCAACTGTGGTCCAGACAAGCTGTCCCTGCTGCAGTTTATTGCATGTGTGCGCCTTTTCGCAACTATGAAGACTATTAAGAACCGTACTGAAAATTTTGCGATTGGACCGCAAATTGCATGGCGTTTAAATGTAATTGGTTATCGATAATTATTATGTGCTTGTTGTATTCTTTGCCAGACGTGATTCAGCATTAAACCGTGTGCTCTGTTGGGCTACGGAACTATTGACCATAGCGAAAACAGTGTCATCAGAAAATAGCCCAGCTGACGATGAAGGGAAAAAATCCGTACAGGATCCCAAACCACACACACTAGACGATCGAGCGAACACCTGCAGCTGAATAAGCAGCACTCCGCTAATTATAGTGGCACAATCCTCCTCATACATGCCTTCCACAAAAGGCGCTGGCGCGTCAAAAAATCGTCAGATAAGGTGATCCCACTCAGAAGCGTTCAACTGCAATTGGCAGGGAGCTCACTACAAAGGCCCACCGCTCCGCGAATTACAAAAGCCTAGGTCGAAAATGTTTGGCAGAAAGGTGGAAGAAAAGTACGCTAAGTGAAGCCGTTCATGGGAAGAGAAAACATGTCAAAGGGAACGTTAGAAACGGCGATGGGTCGTGCAGGCCTCCTCGCTAGCCTTCACAAACCATTGTAGAGTAAACAGACCGAAAGGACTGCGCGCGTGGACACAATTCAGTCGGCTGATTCCCAAGGTAATGAACCGTTACTGACTCCGCAAGAAACACTCGTCGATGCATCGCACATCTTTGAATACTTGCCCGAGAGCATTACTTTTGGCTGGAGGGCCCACTTTGGAGGCGGAGTCTGGAGGCGGAGTCACTGGAAAAAGGGATGTACCACTGAAGCAACTTTGCGCTTAATTCGTTTTGCCCCTTCAACAGTTCGGCGCCGTCAAAGCTGGCACAGGGTGTTCCACGTCCGGACCCGCACTATCTTCCCGTTAACCTCGTAGCATCTTCATGGTCACTGCGAACGCGTTTCGCTTTAACAAAGGAGATGGGCAAGCCTTGTACGAAATTGTTCCGCAGTGGAATGGACTCTACGTTCACACGTGAATAGTACTGCACAAGAATACTGAGTTATAGGCAGGAATCTTGACCTAAAGTGGGACTTGAGCCGCACCTCATGCTTATCTTGCAAGTGCGCTATCCAATACGCTATCATGACCGCTTTACCTTATCAGCTTATCATAGCTAGAAACAAAAAATATGTAACGATATTTGGGAAAATAGTACTGTACATGAAAATTAGTTTTCTGGCAGACCTCCTTTTCTTCCTGAACATAAGGAAGCCACAGAAAGCCAAGAGATGGTATCAAAATTGGCAGCTGATTTATACTCTTACAGGAGGAAGGCGGAGGTGATGTAGTGGCAAGTGGCATGCTTACTGAGCTTAAAGAGGATATGATAAGATGTGCATGTGAACAACTACGAAATGAGCACGATTGCACACCTTTGCTAGGCCGCTGTGCGCCCGCGCGCGGCCCACATCTGCGTGACGCCACCTAAGCTCGAGCTGTTAAACTTGCTCCGAACTAGACATAAGTATTGAAAAAAGCTGTAATATGGCTAGGGAGGACATCTAAATATCTGGCATCCCTTTGCTCAGATCGACGAGGGCCAAATTTTAGTCAATTCCCTTTTTATATCGCTTCAGAGTGCTCCCAAATCTACTGATCCCTGGAGTACAGATTACATACTTGCTTCAGAGGAAAAACCAAACCCATAAGTCTTTCAGCATGCGAATCGCCGCCGACTTCCACTGCGCTACTCTCCCTCTGTTCAACCAAGATTCTCCAAAAATGGTCAAGGAAAAGTGGAACCTTACAGCTTAAGTCAAGAAAGGCCGAAAGTTAACTGCCTTATCGTAGCTGTACAAGGCAATTGAGGATTGACAGTTTTGGCTCTAGTTGTTAATGCTTAATCCAGCTATCTTGTTGGAAAACGGCTCCCTAAGGTAAGATATAATAGTTAGCTTGGCGAGGACTTTTACGACCGCAGTTGAACCTCTTTGAAATCAGTCAGTAAAAAAGGCAAAGAACCAAAATAAATCCATGTATGACACGCAATTTACCTGATCAAGTGACGATTTCCTCCCAACAGATCCCGAACTGGAACGCCGGTGATAGTCAGCTGTCCCCATCCGGGGTCTTTGCGGCTTGGCAATCACCGGCAAGGCCGGAGGGCTTCCACGAACTGGTGGCACATCGGTTAGATTGCCCCAGAAGCCTGGCGGTAGGGGAGAATGTTCACGAGGTGGTGATGGTCCTGACATCAGAGCGGATTCGAGTACGGTAGCCGCCTCGTCGAAGTCAAAATAGCGGAAACGGACTGATTTACGGCAAGGAATAACTGATCGTTCTCCCTGAGTGTGAAGGCGTTCAAGGCGATGCCAAGTGGCCATCGGATGGTGGACAGTACTGTGGACAAATTCAGGACTCGATAGTGGTCATAGTGATGGAATGCGGTGGTGAAGAGTCGTGGAGGGGGGACAAATTGACGCTAGAGATGCAATCAAACCCTGGAAAGCGGAAAATCACGCCGACCGATGGTAGCGGCGGCGATCGCCAACAGCGATGACACAAAAAATTGCACGCAGATGCCGCCGCTACTGAGTGAGCGCGTATAGTAATCTGGTTTGTTGTGTCATAAAATCTCGACATTAATAGGTCGTTAATGAGGTACACGGGGATCGGAATGGCACCGACGAGACCTTCCGTCGGAACTACCGGTAGTTCTATTGAGTAGTAGAGTGAGGCAGGGAAAACCAGTTCATGCACCGGGATGCATCATATTATGAAAATCCCATTCCATTTGAAATCGATGGTCTGATATCTATTGCGGCGGCAACAAACGACAGGGCAGTACCATCCCATTTCAGCGATATCCGGTCCGAGCATCAGCGCCGGCCCAAATGTGGAAGATTATAGGACGTTTGGCAAAATGAGATTAAGTTCCTCCCAGATAAGGTGAATTCTTCAATGAGGCAGAACAGTTGCCCCCGAAATCAACAGAATAAGTTGGACATGTGGGAGCAGGACCCATCATAAAGGTTTCAAAAAAACCTTTTATCCGCGGAAGCGTATACTCCAACATTCTATCGGGTGGCGAAGAAGGCACTTCAGAATCCAACTGGCTTGCGGAAGTGGGCGGAGGCGGACGGACCGGGCATCTTAGTCCTATCAATAATTATAAAAGAGTAAAACCGATGAAAAAGGGCATATTAGCGTGCCCTAAACAAGGAAAATCGACCATAGTGAAATTCCTTCTGGTCAACACCCACATCGCACTCCACCTTCCCTAGCAGCTAGAGTAACTAAGACTTCTCTTCGTGAAGAAGATTCCACAATGCGATGTGAAAGTGGTGGAGACCATTAAGGAGTATCAAGGGGTAGTAGAGAAGCCAAGGAACATCCCAGTCAGCGCGCAGCTGCCCGATTCCAGGGTCCTTTCTGCGCATCTTTATCTAAGAGACGTGAGCTCTGCGTAGGCTGGCCCGTGACGGTTAGACCACAGCAGGGTCAAGCCAATCCCAGGACGCTCACCAGCTCATTGTTAAACTTTTTCATGAAAACTCTGCCCGAAAGAAGTGAGTGACTTTTTCGTTCCTCGAGCGAAATTGACCCAGTGAACTAATTTGGCTCACTATAGGGACAAATGGCGGCGCTGTCGGAGCCCGCTCGCGAAATTCAGCGATCAACGACCACCAAGGAGGGGTGTGACATAGGTGGTGTATCTGAAGTAGTTACAGGTTCCATTTTAGAGTGTTACGTCACCCATTTAGACCGAACGTAAAGTGCACACTTTTTGCCCTTTCAAAATTTCTTCCTCACAAGCCCAAGATTCGCGTTATTGTCTCTGCGATAATCCTTTTTATGGAAATTCTCAAGTGAACTACATCTCGTGGAGAAATAGCAATGACGTCCAACCAAACAAGGAGGAGAACAGCGAAATACAGGTATATACAGGGAGCTGTTCGCCTCAGAAGGGAAGCATTCAAGAGAGCGCGAAAGCGGTGCGTCCAAGAGATTACGACTTCTGCCTGAATCGAAGGAGCTCCAAGATGAGTGATGAGCCAACTTTTTGGATAAAAAATGGAATTCGCGCAACGAATTCGCGCAAACGGTAGTCCCAGTTTCTGCAATAGGGTTCCTTTGAACGCCCCCCCTCTCCCTATCCCGCGATTACTCGCCATCTCAGATGGTGGATTAGGGGGTTCCATATAGACGACAAGGGGTTGAGTAACTCGACTGTAAACAAAAAAAGCACAAAAAACATGCCACCTGCCCTAGATAGAACCCCATTTTGATTCCAGTTTGTTGTACGTGCCCAATCAACTCTGCCTCCGAACTACGCCCTCATATGCACAGCTGATTCACCGATAAGATTTCTACGATCGTACAAGTGGCGATTATCATGCTTTTTCGTCCTGCAATCTCATTTTTCACTGGAAGTCGGTCATTAGGGGCGGAGTCTGGAGGCGGAGTCACTGGAAAAAAGGAGGAGCCACTGAACCTATATTGCGCTACAGCGCCCCTCCCATAGAATTTTTGCCGCGAAACCGGTACAAGGTTGTTCGTCGCGGACCACTCTAACCTCCTGACGCCATATTTTCAACTTCGATACCTGATCGCGGACCGTGCCTTCAATCGGGAATGACACAGAAAAAGTTTCTTAGGGAAAGACGCAGAAAACTTGACCAGCCCCTTGGTGTGTGCCGTAATAGGAAAACCCCGATGAAGGATTTTTCTGAGGCCATCTCCTCCTCTGCCGCTCCGCCTCCCCTCCCTATATCAGTCAGAGGACATCAATCCAGTTGATAATAATGCCTACTCCCCCCCCGCCCCCCCGGCATAAACTAGATTATGACCCCCTTCATCGCGAGGAGTTCATACAATATGATGTTGCCCTGCCTGCTGAAATCATTCGCCAGATGTTTTCTAGTCTTTATACCTTACCCCGTTCAATAGCATCGTTCTGGCGTGGACCTCATACAGAGCTGTACATACAATATATGAACACATTAGTTTACTATAAGAGTCATCCGGGTTCCAATTCAAAAATCCCAAACTCCGTCCATCTCCCCTCCCCAATGGTGTTGTTTTTAGCGCATTATGGCTGCAAAAACCCAGATCCAATATTGTCGAACATGCACCAGCAGTGTTTAGTCGCTTCACTGACATGATCCGGATCGGTGAGAATACGCATGACAATAACGGCTCCGCCATTTCGACAATACACCTTCCCCTCCCGCCTCGCGCACGCCATCGACAATAATTGACGGCTCGGGATCGGGAGCGATTGCGTGAATAAAAACTACAGTTCGGGGACTAGAATAGGGCAAAGGGGTAGCACAAGCGGCAATAAGCTGTGAAAAAATCCCTGGCGTTAAAGTACTTGAAAGGCCTGGCTATAAATGGTACAACTAGTCTTCCCTTTTTACCTTACTGATAAAAACCCGCTGTTTATATTGCCCAGAAGGCACGAATTCAACATTCCGGGTAGTTATTGTGAATCTGTTTCTTCAATCTCAATTTTAACCACGTCATAAACAAGTTGTGCATGGTTGAAAGGGAAACACACCGTAACTTCGCTCAAAAGTACCCTCACATGTTCCATCAGTGAAAAATAACGCAGCAGTAAAGGAGAAAAAAAATTAAAGGGACGCTTCAGGTAGGCATTCAGAGAGGGTTCAGTGGCAGTTCAAGGTCTTGCCCTATGCAACAGGTCTGATCATGAGCCTCGGGTGACTGAATCGTTCATGGCATTTCAGGAGTTTGTACGTATTCTGCGACCCCTAAATCCCACGACTCGTCAAAATGCTGTTTCTGGTTTCGAAAAGAGCGCCATGTTACTAGAGGTCATAGGGGAATATGGCCCAGTAACAATGCAATCTGGACCTCTATTTTGTGGCCTCACATTCTGTTCCGCCAATCCGCTCCGATAAAGCCTTTCCAGACCTCCAGGAGCTCTACGTCTGGATTTTTTTTTGGATTTTTAAGCATTCCCAACTCACCCGATAGCGACTAGCTTCATATCGCCTCCTCACATCTCAGATGGAAGGTAAATGTGTGACACATCTATGCCAGGTTTGTAAGCACTTTCCAGTCATTTTCACGCCTTCGATCCGACTCATCTTGTCCCAATCTTTCCCTCCCATCAGATCTCCTCCATTGTCAAAATGGCCGATGAGCCACTCATCCGGATATCGTCCAGCCACGAAAGTGCGATCAAGGACTTCGGCACACATTGGAACGGGTTCGCTAAGCAAATGATAATGAATGCTACGGGTTATCAATGGTTTTTTCGTTATTAGGAGGGTTCATTCTCAAGACAATCCACTCAGTGTCGGATATCTTGATTCTTTAAACGGACATTACTAAAATTCCAATAAAAATTGCTGAAAATAAATCGAAATAGAAATAAATAAAACAAATCAGCTAGCACATTGGATTTGATGAGTGCTTTCGCTTGGAAAGCTCCAACTTGTCAAGACTGAAGCATATTCATGGCGTATTCTAGGGACATGCACTCTTACCGCTAAGCACCTTTATCGTCCTTCGCAGAGCAAAAAACTTTCCCAAGACTTTGAAAAACCCCGTAAGGGGAACGGTCAGAATCGTTGCTCGGAAAAAGGACTGCCATTCTTTCAGCCCAGGTAGTAGGCTCACAGCACCCTTCTGTACACTTTAGATCGAACTTCCATGGGCTGCTGAAGTTGTCTATAAGGCAGCGTTCAGACTTCGCGACGGCAGAGCTTCGGTCGCGCGTTCGACGCGATCAATACGCATGCTTTCAACTGCATTAATCGCGTCGAACGCGCGACCGAAGCGCTGTCGTCGCGAAGTCTGAACGCTGCCTAAGGTTAAGTTTATGACCCAGGAATATGCCGAGCAAACTCTGAGCACCTAACTAAGAACTGGATCGCCATGGTAGGTTAAGTTTATGACACAGGGAACTATTCCGAGGCAAACTCGAGCACCAATCTAAGAAAACTAAGGAACTGGGGATCGCCTACGGAGGTGGTAACACTTGCTCCGAAGAAAGTGATATGATCACGCGAAGCAAACTTGGAGGCGGTGGGCGGTCTTCATGCGATATTATTCACCAATAGCAAGCAGCACAGGGTGTGCTCAGCTTCTCTCTATTAGTGGATTCATTGGCGGCCTGGGTCTCAATTCGACCGATCTGTTTAGGGATGTCGGAGCCTGATAGCTCACGGAGAGAGAAACACTGACCGAACCTCAATTGAGGTTCGAAGGAGAACTTCCGACCTACAAAAGCGTCCTCTTTCTTGTAGTTGGTCATGACCACAGGTCGAGTCACGATAAAGCTGAAATGACGCAAGAGGGACGATGGATCGCCGGCTGGATAACGGGGAGAGATTGATCAGAAAGCGAATTGGCTTGAGAGGACTCTAAGCCATTATCACAAGACATACGGACAACCTGGCGGCTTAGCTTCCCCATGCCCCACGCAAAAAGGCTTTATGGGCACTTTCAAGCAGAAGCCACTTTCTTCATAAGGTTACGAGAGCCAGGTCACCTATAAAAATTAGTGCGGATTACAATTCGCTTAATCAAGGAAGGTGCAACTTGATTAAGGCGTCCTCCCGCGTACTTGTGGAAGAAATAGCCTTTCACCGTTTTCGCTTTCGTAGAGTACAAGCCAAGGGTGACTGTGTGGGAAGGGTTCACTTCACCCAAGTTGATCAGACAAGTAGGCCCGTTCACGTCACTCCAAGGATATCTATGTCCATATAACCACCCTCGTACAGACTTGAAAGAGACGTCGTTGTGCATGGGCTGATCCCCCAATAACAGGACAAGGCGAATCAAATTCGCCTCCATGTGGCCCACCATTCTTGACCAGAAGACGACGCGCCAGGTATCTAAGAAACCCCGATGTTGGAGGCCCCAAACCATTATTGCTCCAACCTATATTTGTGTGAATCCCATAACTAACCGAAAATCGCGTAACAGCCTCGGCTTGGTGGAGGCATTTTGCTGGTTCTTCTCGGAGCATTGCGTTCCTCTTGTAGGAGACCTTCCGAGACCTTCTGCAAGAGACAAATGAGATGTCATTCCAGGTTCGTACAGGCTTTACCGATCCGTGAGGACTTGCCATTTAAACAGCCGATGCTAGCAAAAGAAACTAGCTAAACTGCACAAAAAGACCCCCCCCCCAGGCCGAACAGCGCCAAATTGTCGATCATAGATCTATGAGATTCTGCCGCATTGCCTCGGGATCAAATGAAGAAGTTACCAAGCAATAGCGACTTTTACGGCGCGCGCTCATTTACACACCATAAAAGTAGGCCGAAAGACAACATGTGTAACAAAATCTGGTCATACTTGACAAGAATTTGCCAACTGGCGAAATTTTCAGGTGTTTTTATCACGGAAAAATGACAATTCACTCTTTACTCGGAAGTCCATAGTTACGTCATACTGGGTGACGTCATTTCCGCCTGATAAAACCAGTGAAAGCAAAACTCACCCCCACATGGATTCTTAGAACGCTCACATAGTCTTGTTTGTAAGGACATTGAGCATTTGAGCATGACCTCAGTGGACTCAATGGCTCGCTGCGACGTCGTTGATGATACTGGCGATCCATCTCGAATACGGTAGGGCTCAAATAGGGTCAGGAGCACAGTAACAGGCGTAAGGGATTGAACTTAGGGTTGCTAGAAGTCAGCCTTTTCCTGTTGAACTGGTAGGTTGAGTATCAGATGAGTATGAAAATGAAGTTCTATGGGGCGTTTTGCTTGAGATGATGTTTTCTGCTGTTCGCCACGCCCATTTTTCCGCTCCGCCTCACTTTGACGACGATTTGTGTACAGGAAAAGTCTCATACACACACGCTAAACAAATAAACGACACATCGATGGTCTTCTGATCACAGGGAAACATCACATTGATTTTCGGTGAATGATCGATATCGATCAGCTGCGATCTGGGTACTTTCCACAGGGGTTTGAAGATAATTGGGAAGAAATTATCACCAGTTAACTACGGATTCCTGCTGGAATCACGAGTTTCAGAGATTCCCAAGGAATCTTCGAATTTGTTGTACCATTTGTGCAGCTTGGCTTAGTGAAGAGCTTTGTTTTGGGCACTTGAGGCACCAAGAGAGCTCTACCAAGATAACAAGCTGTGAAGAGTCACTGCTTAAGCGTCGCGAACAAGTTTTTCGGGTTGATGACCAGCGTCAGGTGGGAGAAAACTTGTGCGCTTAAATACTCGCCTGCAGTCATTTTTGCTGGCATCGTGGAAGCAAGGGGTATAAAGGGGGGTTCCCGAACGCAACCGGTTAGTTGGAGTCACCGTTAGGCGCGAATAGTCTAAGGATTCTAATTGAATTGAATGTCACTTATGAAACTCCTACATGTGCGTTTTCTCATGACATTCTAACCGCGTAGGTCGAGAGGAGTACTGCTCAGGAGAAAGCTCAAGAGGCGAGATGTTTTTAGGGCTGATGTCCTTCATTTCCTGAAGCCGTAAATTAGTACCGGCTGGAAGCTAGGGAGGTGACTTTCAGCAGCTAACCCAGCTAGTTAGCGCCTAAAGGAGCTTTAGCGGGATTTTCTCTGAGAGGGATTACACTTGAAGTGCATGGGCACGGTAATATTAGTCAGTGTATGGAGCGCCGAGGTAACCTTGAGCATTTTTTCATATTTTTGCTCTTTTTTTCTGTTATTTTCTATTATTCACCATTGGCGACTATCGATTTTAGAGGGACAATGAATGATTGTAACCATATGAATTCGCGCGATTCCCAAGACCGAGTCACCGCCCTCGTGTACGAGGCAGTTCGGGACGGCAGCAATCTAAGAAGTCGCCCCAATTTCGCGCGGCTTGTCGACTAGTGAGTGACGAATTTGCGGCAGCGTTGATCATGGGAGCAAAGGAACCCACCCACAGAAGTTACCTCACCCATCTGGGAACCTGAGATTGTGCCAGCAGTTCGATCGAACATGTTTTACGAGCAATTTGTATAGGTAATCAGGTATTGTAATTTGTCGTCTCGTTGTCCTCTAAGTTCCCTTACTTTTGTCTGCGGTTGCCTCGCGCGCACAGCAGTGTCCTCACTTCTTCGCAGCTCGTCTAATTCGAAGCAACTGCTTAGGGTATCTTCTGGGACTATACATTTTTTACCTACTTTCTTATCACTTGAAGGCCAAAGCACATCTAGGAATTGATATTTGAACTCCAGTGTCCACGAATTGTAATCGCGGAAGGTTTTCTTAGTCGAAGCAGATAGAGTAAAGGGAGTGAACTGAGGATTTGGTGGGAAGTTCGTGAGAATATTCAGCGGGAGAACTTAAAGTTGAAACTTCGCTTTGCTGGAACCAGTTCTAATTTTCTTCCCACACTATGCCACCTCAGACGGAACGCTAGGTGTGATTTTTTAGGCTTTTCACTAAAGCGAGACACCGCACTTCAGCGCTGCGTCTCTGACCGTCGTTGGGTTACACAGGCACCCTTCAGACTGGGGCTTGACGTCTTGAGCGCGATTTTCCCTCCGAAAAATCCTGTTTGATGGGGGAAAGTCGATGCAGTGTTGTTAAGATTGATAGGAGACATCATGAATATTTTCATGAATGATGTGAGCGATTTTCTCCAGCAGTTCCTCAATGTCAATATTTGCAACCCGATCGACCAATCGACCGACGAACAAACTGCGCAACTTTCAGCCAACTCGTAGAGCATTTCTACGCGGCAAACGAATTCGAGAAATTCTCACGTTTTTTGTTATTTTGTCACCTCAGCAGTTACACTAAAGAGAGGGTCGGAGGGGGGAGGTAATCAACATCGGAATAGCTTGTCCAAAAGAAACAAAGCGTCATGCTTACAGTTTTGAAAGTTAGATTTCACCCATGTGAAGCTCAGGCTTAGAAGTTTGAATGCGCTTTTCAAGGAGCAAAAGCAGGCAACAGCCGGATAGGAGTAATAGCAGTAATTTCTGAGCTGACAATTTTGGGAGAAATTAAAGGGGTTCAGGGGAATAAAGGGAAGAAAATCAAGGAAATTCTCTGAGAAATGTGACCTACTCCAAAATCCCCCTATGGTGCGACCCCCTTCCCCATACCCGACCCATCGAACCTACAATTTTTCTGAGATTTCTCAGCTTCCTACCTCTGTTCCGCACCTTTTTTTCGAGAACTCTTCCACTTTTCTCCTAGAAAAGTGCCATTGTGTGAGCGATGGGCCGGGAGGGGGGGGGAAGAAGAGGGTAATAGCGCACTTGAAACAGGAAAACCAAGACATGTCAGCAATCAAACACATTTCCCTCGAAGGCAAATATGACCCCCCTTATGAATCCTCAACGAACGACGTGCCCGTCACTGAGTCTAGGACTACTTCACCATTCGATTGGCATCCATTAAAATTCAAGCTCAAAAAATGTATTTAGAATAGGGTGCTGTTCGGCTTAGGAGGGAGGGGGCATCTTTCACTTCCGCTGATCCCTTTTGCTAGTTTCAGTTTTCACCTGGTGAAACCTGTAGATTCTTGTCAAGTGTAAAATAAGCTCGGACTATTGCATAGCTTCATAAGAGGTCTCCACAGGAGGGATCAGAAGCATCTCTATTTAATCGGAACAGTACGACATAAGTGTAGAAAGGGTGAGAGAGGTAGAGTCTTCGCCACTCGTGATGTTCTCTTTTGGATGCGAGACGAGCTCTACTTCTGTTTTAATTATTGTTAGTGGGCTATTAACTGGGATTGGACCGAATGTTGATGGCTTGGCGTATGCGAAGATAAGGCCGCCCACTTGCAACTACACATTTATAAAGCGGGCGCTGTGAGATTGTAACCATGAAACTACGAGAAAGCTAATTTGGGAGAAACCTATGATTTGGCGCAGGGGACTATTCTTGGCAGCATTTTCTATTATTTTTAGTTCTAATTCGATAATACGGTTGGTGGAAAAGCCAATAGGCAAAACGTAAATATTTGACTTTATTAGATTAATGCCTGTGTCGTAGATATACTTAACGATACGCTGATTGTGATGATACGGCTCATTCAGCCGGATGTTCTTTGGCAGGGCACAATCGTTGTTTGGGGGTGGCTCCATTGGGGAGGGGGTCGAATTTCGGCACTTGGTTGGGGAGGGGGGTCCGTATTTACGTTTTGGCGTTGTAGGTGGATGACTTTTTACCAAACCCCAAAAAAGGAGGGGTCGTACAGACTCGACTAAAATCCCCAACCAAGGATGTGCCCTTTTCTTTGGAAATGGAAAACTAGAAACTGGGATTCCATTTCTCACAAGAGTCACACCACGGATGATCTGCCATGGCCCCTCGAGCTTATAAGCTGCCTAGGACAGTTTTTAATGACTTTTCCATGGTATGTGATTCAATCTTAGGAAATATTAGCTCAGTGGCTAATGTGAGTGATCAATAAAAATAGGCTAGCACTTTTTCAAAGGTCCTCTACCGTTCCAATGAACTGAATGCGCAATAATTACATGTGTATGACATTGTCGGAACTGGAACTGTGAGCACTCCGATGAAATTCTTTAGATTCCAGTTTGAAAATTTGTTTCCGATTGGAATAGCTATCGTTCGAGTGGACGGACTCAATCGGAACTCTCCCCGATCGTGCCGGTTTCTAGATCGTCTACCAAAAGGTTGTAGTAGAAGATGAATTATAGATGTTTGACTTATTTACTGGATATTTTACTTTGTATGCCACCATTGAGAGGAGAAGTGAACCGTAAACTAATAGAACTAAGTGACGGCAGAAAATGAGAAAGTTTGGGACTTATTCAAGGAGGCATTAAGTATTATTCAATGTACTGGGCTATAGAGGTCAGGAATCATTCTATTTTGAGGGGTATGGAGCGCATTATTTGGCAAGGCCGCGGTGACGCACACGACGAGGCGCGCTAAAAGTTTCCGAAGGAAGCAGGTACTTTTTTCAGTCTTTTTTTGCATACTTGTCCTGTTGATGAAAACAAACAAAAAATACACAAAAGAAAGCCAGAAAAAATTGCGGCGTTTGAGACGAAGGAGTGCCTCGTACATGGGTGGATCTCATATCCCAGAGAACAGGGTCATTACCATTCACGAGGAGTGGAGGTAAGCTCTACAGAGCTTATTACTTATTACATTTTTGTTGCATACGCACTACTTGGGATAACTACCAAGTGATGGGCACAGGTCAGTGGCTAAAAGCCTAGCAAGCCCACCATCCACATACAGCATATACGGGTTACTGCTTGAAGTAGACCCTACACTATCATCTGATGCTCGAATCTCATCCTCATCTCACATACTGTGCCTCCAACCTGGCCCTCCTTTCGCAAATAATGCCAAATATCGAAAATCCACACTGCTGAGAAGTTC
>MU912746.1:43488-56654 GCA_036418165.1 Cooperia oncophora
GAAAAATTGGTGGCGCCGGATTGGCCAGGCACTATTCTGACGTGAAATGGCTCAGGCGGAGAAAACGGGCGTCTCATTTGTAATCAGGACATCAAGTAACCCCAGTATGCAAGTTTATATCAGTTTTGGTGAGAAACCGATGGTGGAAGAGGAAAAAGGCGCCCAATGGCGCCAAGTGGCCGCACACCAAAAACGGAAGACATATTGGTGATCAAGGCACCCACCAGCCTCACAGACGGGGTTTTAGCTTATTTTCTCTGAGATACTGGGGTAATAATAGTTGATCAGTGCCAAAAGTTTCTTGGGCACTATTTACCCTTTACTGCCCCAATCTTCCAAAAACAGGCCAGTTTTTGACCGACTTTTTTCTGCGTTGGCAGAATTGGCTGAAAATTGTTCCCTGGGGTAGTTTGACCTCCTGAACATGAATATCACATCCGCTCGGCACGAAACCTCCTGGCGCCCGCGCTACAGGCGCCGGCGCCAGAATACCCCAAATCACCGGCGCCTGTGGCGCGGGCGCCAGGAAGTTTCGGGCTGAGCGAATGTGATATTCGTATTCAGGAGGTCAAACTACCCCAGGAGACAATATTCGAGCAAAATCTGTCCACGGAGAAAAAAAATTGGTCAAAAACTGGCTCAATTCTGGATGATTGGGGCAGTAAAGGGTAAATAGTGCCATTTCTTGTTTTCACATCACTTCTATTTCAATGCAAGATTCTGAGCGGAAGAAGAATGCATGGCGCATCATAAGAGAGAGTGATGCTGTCCCACGCTCTGTTTTCAACCTGCCTTCTCTGCAGTAAATATAACAATAATAATAATAATCACACTATCAATAAGAGCTATGTATTTTCAATACGCACTAAAAATTATTCTTATACCTCAAACATGTGGATAAAGTGATGCAGATGAAACGAAGTGGTGCTTAATAATGTGGACGAGGAAATAGTGGGGAAAGCCGGTTACAGTGATCGCACGGGGAGGATTGCTCCACATTCAGTAGCTTTCAACTATATGATATAATTGAATGTGAAACTGGTTTATTTATGCGGTAATGGAAGAGGAAAGCTATAGTGAAAGATGATTTTCATGGAGAAAAAAGCAAACCACAGAAGCCAAGCGATAGCTAGAACTTTGAGTCAGCGCTGACGTGCGATTTCGGAATCCTAAATTGTCCCCAATTGTGAATACGATTATACATGCATAGGACGGCTCTAGAGCTAGCACCAGCAGCAATTAGAAGCCGAGCATAAAAGGATCCGCTAGGAAGGATATAGCGTCGTTGGGAGGATCTTATGTAGGGAATCCTACTTAGTCGATGGGAAGGGGCGTATTTGGTCGGTAGAGGTCGTATCTGGCCTCATAGGTGTCTCGCTAAGGAATTTTTTCGACTGCGGTCTTCTCCTTAGTTTTTCCCCTTCACGTGCGCTATCTATATAATTATACATTGTATTTATTTGAGCTATATATACACTTTTCAATTTTGAATTAACGACTTTTCCAACCCAAATACGTTTCTCTGAACGAGTTCGCGATTTTCAACCAAATCACGCACGACTTTTCATACCACTCTCAAGGCTCATTCATGGACTTACTGGGCACCTCTATGCAGCACCCCTTATCCACATCCACCACACTTTTGAATTTTGGTCGCACTTTCTGGGCTCGCATGCTTCATTCCTAAGACTTTTCTTGCTTGTTTTGAGTTCTTCTTTTAAAAGATCTTTAGCCATAGTGTTAGCCTCCATTTGCCGATTTTTGCCAACATTTTCGTACTTTCTCAAGATTTTTGCGCTTGGCCTTATGCGTGTGCTGCCCAGCGACCACCATTGAGAAGCTCCTGCCCCAGCACGAAGCATGCCAGCTCACTTTTAGAAATGTCAAGTCAAGTCGGCACCCGGATAGAGCAAATTCACAATAGCGTCTCGCTTGTCATTCGAGGCACTCGACTATTTTTTTTTTCACTTTTTATACTATTACGCACTTGAATCGGTATTCAATGGTGACAACCCCCCTCTTGCAACGGCGCGAAGCTTTTGGCAAAAAGAAAAATTTTGAGCATGCGGAAAGATGTAAGATTTGTGCAGAATCGGTGTAGGTAGTTGTGGGAGAGAAAGGGTCGATTACACAGGATGATACTTGGGAGGGGGGGAGTCGCATGACAACCGTCACATTCGCGATGCTGTACCCTGCTGTAAGAAGAACAATTCAACTCAGCCTTAGATGAGCACAGTATACTCATATGAGCACTGATGAATACTGGTTGTTTCGTAATGCTGCATGCACATATCTTACTACTCATTGGATCAAACAACATAATTGAGGCATAGTGAAACTAACGCAATATCTGAGACGAAAATGCTATTTGCTGTGGTTGCCACATTTTTTTCAGATTTTGTTTTTGGGAAAACTTTCAAAGATGGCTATATCCGTTCAAATCTCTCACCAAGGAGAAGAAACTGAGAAAATAAAGAGCCCCAGAGATTCCTGCACAGTTGATGAACTGACCTTGTGAAGTCGTCCATAACCGGGTAGACTGTGATATTCTTTGGGAACAGGACGATAGTCTTTAGCACTGGCGGCACTCGTACTGTCCACGCTATCCTGTTTTGCCGCTTTCGTTTTTCGCTTTCGTCGCCATGTGTCCAGATCTTCCTGCCATGATTCGTCATACTTTATTGGACCCTGAAAGTGAAACTTCTTCAGAATTGATTGCCAAGATCGACCCAGTAGATGCTCTGCTGCATTCGGGCGCAGTTTAACATGTCCTGGTCGCGCATAGAGCAGCAAACGAGACGTAGCACGCGCGCCATTCACTCCAAGATCAAACTGGTTAAATGTGGGAATATTGCAAAGTAACAATGCTACAAGCTGGAAAACATCTACTTTACGCACGGGAAGATGCGAAGCCGCTGCCGCAAAAGGAGTATGTCTGAAAGTAGAAAAAAATCAGGGATTCAACGACTACGCGGGCAATTTTTGAGCTTGGTCACCGATCAAATGCCCAAAAAATTATGTGACTACTTCTGGCCTACGGTTTTCTTTAGAAAACCTGAAGTGTTGGATGGTACCTCCACGTTGCGAGGACAAAGCGAAAGCGACGGATTAAGGGCATCGCGTGCGCCTCATTCGCACCAGGACCATTGATCAAACATGGAAGTGCTGCAGCAAGTCTACCCTAGCTAAGAAATACTGTTCAGGTTTTGCGCGTCGTCACAACGTGGATGTAACGTCCCGCACCCAAACTGCCTCGTCTCAGGATATCTCTCAACCGCGGAGCCTCCCATCCCCTTACTTTTTTACTCCTTTTCTTTTCCTTCCTTCCTTTTCTCTTCACTCCGCCTCATTTTTCGCCCTTTAAATGATCGGCCAGAAGATGCAGCCAAAAAATACCTCTGAACCGTCGCAGCGTGGACAGGAGCCCTGTACAGCATCACATTTTCCCCCAACTTTCCTGTCCCTTTTTTCCAAAATTTCCCGAAAACTTTCCTACTTTTTACCTCGGTCACCCTGCTCCTTTAGAGCACCATTTCATTTGGCCGCGAGAATATGAAACAAGTAATCAAAAGCAGTTTCCCACCCCTTGTTGTGTGAGCTTTGCACGTTCTCTCTTCTGTTGCTCAGTGATGTTAATCAGCTGACGGGCACTCTCAGCCAGTGAAACCGCACTCGTCGACACGAACTGTAGAGGGTCATGAGCGGCCTGATTTTTCTATTATTATATTTATATTATTATTTATTTTATTTCTGTTGTTTTTTTTTTTTTTTTTTTTTTTTTTTTTTTTTTTTTTTTCTGTATACGGAAATCACCTCAGGTCGCATATATATGATACCTCTTAATATATACAGGCAAAACTATCAAGAAATAGACGTCAGCTCACACTGACCAGCGCCCTCGTAATAGTCTGTAAAGCGTCGTGTTACGTGTGTTTACAGTGTAGCTAAAATTTCAATACATTAGGCGAAAAGTTAGAAAACCGTCGAACTGGCTCTCAGCAACTGTTCCTTTGTAACTTGAGCTCCCTGTTGGTTTCGGATTGTTACAAGACATCTGTCAACCGGATGCTCTCTCGCTGTGAGGGTCCAGAGGTGTTTTCTTATCGCGTCCGCAGTTCGAACATTTATAGGAAGGAAAACAAGCGAGATATGAAAAAGAACGAAAAAAAAAGAAGGAAGAGATGGAAAAGGAAGTCCCCGTGACAGATATCCCTGAGACCGTTTCGATGGGTAGATTATAGAGAGGTAGAGTCATAGTCAGAGACACAGAGGGCATGCACGAGATGCGTCAAAGAGTTTTTTGGCACGATTTCCGTCATTCTTGCGTTTATCCGTTAACTCTGGCTCGGGCTTATTTGAGTTGCTGAGAAACAAGATGGTCGAAATGAAGAAACTCTGTCCCTCGGAGGGTAGATATGGGAACAAGAGGCATTGGCAAGAAAGGATCACCCGAACAGAATTTATTAAATCGCCACTGCCTCATATCACAAAGCTTAAACTGAAGTCTGGAACTGGTCAGGAAAGTTGCTTAGCGCAGGCACTTATAGCGCGAGGGCCGGGTGTTTTCGCGCTAGCTGACTGTGATACTCATGTAGTACAGAAAGGCAAATAACCGCGATGAGAAACTTCGGTCAAGTCTGAATATCGAAAACTAAGGCAGTAAAGTATAAACAGTAGTGGAGCTTTTTCGCCCTTCAAACAAGCTTCTCCAATCCGCTCGTTTGTTAGGACTTTATTAAGACAGCTCCGATCGCCTCAATAGGCGATTCTTGAGTATAACCAAAACCCTCATGTTCTCAAGCCACCAAGCGAAGGAGTGCGATAGATCAGGACCATTGAAATCGTTTTGACGCGGAAAGATTCCATGGAAATTCGAAAAAGAAAAGGTGATGACAAACAAATAGGAGAGCATCTGGTCAAAACGAGAAAAACACTCCAGTCAACCGGTCCTTTGCGGTATTTTCGGATGAGCTCTCCAAGCTCTTGAAAAAAGCTCACAGCAAATCACAAGGCCATTTCCAACCTCCACTACAAAAAAATGAGTAGGAAGGATCTGAAACTGTCGCCGTTGATCAGTTCCTTGATAAAATCGTAGTGGCTTACTGAATGAGCCATGGCCATTTGAAGCGTTCCTCGGAAGTTGTTGATCCCCTACCCCAGTGAGGGGGGGGGGGTGGTCTCTCAACAATCCACTGTTTAGTTACCCCACGGCTTTGGACTGTCGTGCCGTGACAGGATACAATCTGCTATCAAAAAAATTTTTCTCAAGCTAATGCGACTCTACCGAGGGAACTTTCCAGGCGGTACGAAGGTTACCCCAGCATACAGGGGGTAGACCACTTTAGCGGAAGAGATTACACGCAGCTTAGACGCTTTGGCCACGGGAGATCATGCAGCAGTTTAGCGCGTTAATTTGACCGGACACTCAGTTACTGTGTAAGTCTATGCATTATTTCAAAGATGCAGCACAGCAAAAGTCACGACAGGAGAGTTTCGCAGTAATCATGGTCAGTAATCACCAGCTATCCACGAACGCTTACGTATGGTAGACTAGAGAACTGCTTCAGCTTCTGCTGGAGCTACTACCATACGATGCACCACGCGTAGCTGACAGTTGAAGTGGTAAGTGTATGAATCAATCAAATTATGCCCTATTTACTATTTCAACCGTCTTGCCTTTAAACTCCATTCCAGTGAGGGGAAGCGAGCGGTGGGGGGGGTTATCGTTACACTGAGCTTATGCAGCGTTCCAAATCAGCAAACCAACCCGCAAACCCTTATGTGGAATCAAGCCCGGTCTTGCTAAAAAACGCCCCAAAGGGTACAATTTTGAAGCCAGATTTTCTTCTTATTTTCTCCTTTTCTTTTTATCTATCGCTTCTTTTTGAAGACCTTACTCTCTAAGCTTTTCTTACCCTGTAGCGGAGTCCTGTTCTCGCGATTATGAAGTCATTTTTTGAGATTTTTCGAAAGGGACTGGAACTGGATACCGTAATTTGCCCAATGTCACGTCCCACAGTGCCACGTATCTACCAGGTCCACCTGACCGCCTCTTAGGACCAAAAATAAATTAGCTACGTTTATCGCAAAAGGTATTTTGGAATGGTGAAGCCACTTCACTGATTTGATTGCCCGATCTGGAAGGGTGCCAGTTACTTTTGGGACTGTATACTATACTATACTATACTGTTTTAGGAGCGAGCACTGTTCAAGGCGTACCCCAAGCCGCTCTCCGGGCACCTCGAGCTGAACGTCGGATTTCGTAGCTCTCAACAATGTTTGACTAAGTTAGCCCAATGTCGTGAATGCAATAATAGCGGCGGAATGCGAAGGCCGCTCAACGTCATCCAGCAATTCAGAAATAAAAAGAAAACAAAAGAACGTTGCCGGAACTTTGACAGAACAAATTTGTTATTGATATTGGAGAAAATGGAACAAAGAAAAGAAGAGGAAACTCTGAGAAAAACGGATAATTTGAATAGAAACAGGATTTCTAACGACGACGAAGAATTTTTAGTGATCAAAAACTGGGTTTTGGCCCCCCAAGTGTGACTGCAGGCTTCACTGAGAAAACATGGGGGGTAGTATGGTCGGGTCGCTGTGGATGTGTTGGGGATGTCCCAACCTCTCACCTCATGAAGAGGCTAAGAGTTTTCTTAAGGAAAAGGAACAATAGCCGAAGTGGTCGACTAGGCAAATAGAACGGCGTAGAGGGTAAGGCGATGAGGGAGACCCAGACGGAAGTGAACTGTTTGAGTGGAGTCGAGAGTCATGCGAGACTGGCTGGAGTCGAGCTCCGATTTGGGAGATGAGGATAGGGAAGGATGATGTGAACGGGTAGGAAGGAGAATGACAAAAAGAAAAGAGTTAGAAGGAGAAAAGAGGAATAGATGATGAGAAAGCGAATGCAGCTACACCTCAAAAGAGCAGCTCGTGACATTCGTGGTTATGCAAGTTAAAGCAACTCTCATCACAGTAGTAAAACGTCTCCATAATTGCGATATTAACTCAATTCATTCCTCATGAGTTCTCCCCCTGTTCCGTAAAAGGTTCATTGTGAGTTCTGTTTCAAAAAGTGGAATTTTCCGATTATGACCTGCCACGTGAACAGTGGTGTTTGGCGCAGTTCGGCGACGGGGAAGGGAGGGGAGGGGGAGCAGAGCACATCGTTGTTAAGGAATCCCCAATAGGGGGTCGTATTTGGCCGCCAGGAGAGGGGAGGCTTTCTGGCCTTCTAGGGAGTGGTGGGACTGATGGTTGACTTTTCGTGATTTTCCTGTTTCATGCGTACATGCCCCTCCCTCCCACTCGACAGCAAAATTTTTGGTGAAAAGTAGGGGAAATTTTGGAAAAAAGGGATGTGATGTTGGGAAAACTGAAAACCGTTGGGGGGGGGGGGGGGGGCTCGTGACCAACTAAAAAAAAGGGGAGGGTTGTACCAAAGACATCGACTGAAATCCCAACCAATGATGTGCCCTGAGGGGGAGGCATTTTGCACTTTCGCTGCTTTATAGCTCCGATTTACAAGTCTCACTCCGGTGAAACCTGTGAACTCTGTAAAGCTGGAGGGCAAGCTCGTCTAGCCACCATGGTCAAACCTGTCAGCTCAAGAAACGGCTCTCTAAATGGGTTTATATGTCGATGGGAAATAACAAAAGTGCCCCTCCCCAGTCACCAACCCCCTAAAATCCTTTCTTAGGAAGCCGTCGGACATTAACTGGATCATTGCTGATTGGGTAACAAAGTAAAATGCGGATAAAGGTTGGGAGTACAACAGTTTGATAAATTCATGAAAAGCATGAAGCATTCCATGTCGATCAATCCTTTCTAGGATGCGCCATGCACTCTACTTCCACTCGCAATCGCATTACTACTTGAAAGCAGCCGACCTGCCATATAATTTCTGGTAATTGCCTGCCATACAAGTAACAGTGTCCAACTTATCTCTTCGTAAAACCTCGGCACTGTTGTGGACGCTGATATTCTTCTTTTTCTATAGTGCCAGCGAGATTATTAGGTGGAACTATTCAATAAATAGTTGCAGCTAACAAGCTCGTTAGCACAATAGAAAAGAAAATACAAGTAAGTGACTTTGTCCTTCCAGACTATTCTGTACCAGTTGATGAGGGTAAATGGTATGATAATGATAAGCAATGAACCCCAAAGAGATGCAGGCTTGCTGGCTCGGGTGTGAGTCTATCCAAGGTATGACCCCAGGACCACGCCTATAAAACCCCAACGCAATTTACTATCTGCATGTGAGGTAACCTTTTTTCCATATTAGGCAAAAATGAGTGTGAGCGGCTCGTTCCTCATGGAATCTGCTTTTGTTCAGAAATTCGGAATATCTTAGGGAAAAAGTGAAGAAATTCTCAAAAAATCACATTTAAAAGTGCAGGCTGCGAGACTTGGCAAAGTGCCAAAAGCCCCGCGCGCGACATTCGTGACGGTGTAGAAACACATGCGACCAGGACATGTCAGCGGCGTAGTTGGCTGTGCAGCGTGTCTGCCAATGCCACGAAACCGCAGTATGGAGGAATCAGCCTATCCCACTACCCTGGAACTTCAAACCGGGCATGTTTGGGCTAGGAAAGGACCAGATGGGGGCCTGTTAACCCTGCACACGCAAGGATACACCTCGCAGGTGAGCGTACATTCTGTTCTCAACAAAAACTGTGGAATGACACACCTGTCTCGTCGACGAGCTCCATCGTGGCTGAGATCGGCTAGGTACTTCGTGACCTGAAAGACACGTAATACACTAAATATTAAGAACGATTATGATTTCGTTTAGCTGGTGACACATAGAAGCCGAAAAAAATAAGAAACGAAGGAAGAAAAGCAAGGGAAATAGTCAAAAAATGGATAAAACGGCTACTAAAAAATTACGATTCTAGTCGCTCACACTACAGCAGCGAGAATTTACCAGAAACAAAATGCTAACGAGAAAAAACCACGTCAAGAACTGACATTTCCGCGCATAGGCGCTTCATAGGAGAAGGAAAGGAAAAGCACGCCAAGGAAAAGCTGCCATTCCGCACAACCTCCTCCTCCTACTCCCTTTATCACGCCACACCGCTGAATTTAGTACCGATCCCCTTTGACCATAAACTATTCTGTTTCGAGCGCAGTATAACTTCACCTGCCTCATCCCCTCTATCCCACCATGTTCTCTCTCCTCATGGAAAACTCAGGGAGAGAGATTCATATGGGATACATGCTACTCCTTCAGGGCACATCGTTGTTGGGGAATCCCCAATAGGGGTCGTATTTGGCCGCCAGGGAGGGGTCGTATTTGGGCTGAGAAAAATTTATTTTGATAGTTGATTTTTCTCGCTTCACGGACGTTGTAAAAGGGAGGGGGTCGTACTTGCTCATTGTTGGGAGGGGGGGGGTCGCCCACTTACTTTTGGCTTTCTAGCGAGTGAGTGGTGCACTTTTGTGATGCTTCCTGTTTCAATGCCGTAATATTAATCTCTCCCCCCCCCCTTTAGATCGGACAGCCTCGATTCGGATGAGCAGACAGGGGGGGGGACGGGTCGTAGCAGCGTAGCCCCAAAAAACAGGGTGTCGTCAGACTCGACCAAAATTCCCCAAATAATGATGTGCCCTGTACTCCTTCCAGAATTAGAACTCTTTCAGAGGCTCCTATGAACAAACCGATTACCATTCGGTCGGGGCGTTTTTTCTGAGCAACCTTTGCCGTTGATTTTTTCTTTGCTTTAGGCACGCTGTAGAGGGGAGGGAGAGGCGTATTCGCCTGCTTGTTTGGGAGACGGGAGGGGTTGATTTTGCCTTCCTGCTTCTGAGAGAAAATGTCCCGCCAAGGCGCGACAGTAAAATAAAAAGTAGAGACAATGTTTGGACTTCCGGAAAAACGTGTAAGTTGCGAAGGCCCTCAGCTTTCACAGACTTCTCTTGACGCCCAAAAGAAATATGCTGCTGTAAGAGTATCATGGACACAAAAATAGCAAAAGAATTACTCGAGAAGCTAAATAGTACAGAAGTATGAAGATGAAGGTGGTTTCGCCCTTAAAAATCCTATAGGCGGAGAGATGCTAATAAAGTCTCAAGCCTCCTACATGGCTTAATTATCCTCCAAGCTCGAGATTATAACCAACTCATTTGTAATTTCACAGCAGGTAGCCGTAACTGATCAAACAAAGGTATAATTCTACAAAAGAAAGATTCGCTGAATTCAGCATAGCCCAGCTGCTCAGCGCGGCATAGCCGTACGCATCGGAACGGTGAGATGGCATTTCGCTTACGCATCCCCCCCCCCTCGCTGTCCCCATCTACTATCTTTCTCAAATCCTTAAAACATTATTATAATTTTAGAAATATTTGTAACTTGCCCAAAAAAACACTGCTTCAGTGTCAAAGAGCTGAAGTCCACCAGCCCTCTTCACAAGGGATTCTCTCAACGATTAAGTACCGTGGAAGACGTTAGTCACTGACGACTCTTGGCGCCGATTCGATCTTAGGAAGGGTGCATCCTGAAAGTCAATCAAGCGCTTCCGTCAACAAATATGTTAGAACATCCAATCACAACAAATAATTGGCTAAAGTTCAACATGTCCGAAGCAGGGCACATCATTAGTTGGGGATTTCGGTCGGTTCCGTACGACCCCCCTCCCGCCATAAAGGTGATTTGATACGACCTCCCTCCCTTACCCATCCTCCCATCTTACCTGCCCATTCCTAGGTTTTCCCAGCTTCTTACCAATTTTTCTGGAAGTTCCCAACAATTTTTAAAGTTTTTCCCAAAAAAAAGTTTGCTGTCGAGCGGGAAAGGGGGGGGGTAACTGTCAACACTTGCTTTTTTGATAGGGAACGTTCCATACGCACATTCCACATAAACCGTTTTTGTTTACTTTTGTTACAGAATAATTTCACACATCCTTATTCAGCATCTATGATGCGAATATAAACCAATGTAGCAATCGAGAATAGCTGGTCTCAACATCCAATCTTTGCCCTAACTGTTTGTACCAATCATTCAATTCAAACTGTGAGCAATAGGAATCGATCTCCCCAATAAAACTAGGCGTATAGTTACGGTAGGCCGCCTTGGTACGCAGTTGCACGCGTGACTGGTGGTATTTTAGATGTTACGTAAATACACGAAGGGTAGCCGTGTACTTGCGTACAATAGGCGATTACCGTAATTCCACGCCTGCTTTTATTCGCCCATGGGGCGCAACTGAGGTACTCCGTGTTGTGTCCTAACGGTCCTAACGGGGGTTCTTTGTCATAATCACCATCAAGGAATCATTTTATACTTCTTCTGACTTTGTACACTTTCGGTACGGCTCTCCCCATCATTTGTCGTAAAAACCGTGAAGCTTTTCTGTTCACACTCTAGAGCTACGCATTAATCAAAGGTACAGTCCTCGGCATATTGACTCAGCGCCTCATCGGCGCTATTGATTCCTACTCCCCTGGCAGAGGCAATTTGCCAACAATTTGGGCCGGCGCCAGGTATTCGTTGCGGGCTGCTGTTGCCTGGGGGACTAGAGTCGTTCTGCACCAGTTGTTGAAGGGGGCAAGTGACATTACTGTATCATATCCTTCGTATTACTCGTTTTCTACCACTTTTTGTCGCATACAACAAAAAGGCTGAGAACGGCTTCAACAGTGTGCACACTCATACTGGCTGACACGCCCCACCGGTCCGCAATGATGAGGACTGTATATGTTTTTCCAGGTTGCTTGACCAGCTTTGCTTAACTTTCTTGAAAGACGGTTGGGAAAAAAGAAAACGCAGTTGTGGAGAAAAAGATTTGAACTTGGATATTCAACGTTGGGGATTAGCTGAGGATTTTGGGAGTTGGATGCAAGCTCTCCTAGTTTAAACGGAGCTAATTTTCTTCCAACTCGACCGTTTGCAAACGTAAGAGCAGTTTTGTAAGGTCGAAGATCTCCTCTTTCAGATCTCCTCTTTCTAAAAATCACTTGAATCATTTCTGAAGTTCGATTCATGGAATAAACGCGTTGGGGTTTTTCTGAGGAATACTCCGGAAAACCCGTTTTGTGTGTACCGTTTCAAGGGGCGTTTTTGAATACCCAAGAATGCATTTAGAGCGGATCCTTTCGTGGAATAGGAGCAAGCAGTGGTTGGTTTAGCGCCCATTAGCTTCATTTCTGGATGCGCCATGCTTAGGCTCCCACGCAGAGGTAGTGGGATGGTGCAAGTTCTACGCAATGCCTGTCTACGCGAGCAGATGTGTTTATAGGATTCAGGGGGGGGGGCGTCCCGCCAAATCCGTTCTCCACCATTTTTGAGTGAGATAAGCGAGATCAGTTGCTGGAAAACGACTGATACGAACGATATGTTAGTCCTGTCGTTTGTCGAAAAAAACAGGTTGGCTCAGCGCCAAGCGCGATCGCGCGGACACGCCCCATCATCCGCAGCGAACCAGGGTATGAGTTGTACTGTTTAGTCATCTACGTACTTACGAAATGATGTCAACTTATTAATATTTCCAGTTATTTCGGATTAGTTCAATGAATGAAAGTTTTGTACTATTTTTTTACATATCCGAGTTCTCTACAAAGCAAGTTTCGCTATACAGGACTCAGCACACTGACATTTGCGCTGCTCGTTACTGACTGCCCCTCTCATTACGACCCCTCCCCCCACTTCAGCGGTCGAATACGACCTCCCCCTTGTTGGGGATCACCGACGATGATAAATCAAAGGCGCTGGTGAGATATAGCTGGGTGCTGTCATGTAGAGCATCCAGAGCATTCAAATCCGCTGCAAATGTTTCCTTTTATCAGTGCCAATCGAGAAAAGATTGCTGCCTGAACTTAGAGGATGGAACTCGGAAAAAGAGAGAGATTGCTGGGTCGCGGCTATTCAAGGGTGCGATGTCGTCAGCATAGAGGATGGTTTTCAGTGGTCCCTCCATGAGTTCTTTTGCCATGAACATCTAGAGTCAGGAGGAAGAGGAACGGGCTGAGGGCTGACCCTTGGTACCCCAACCGTAATGTTTACCTCCTTTGTCAAGCCGTGAGGGGTGCGTACAGCTGCTTTAGCCCCATCGTACATGTCCTTCACTATGGAGATGAGGTGTTCCGGAACGTTACGTTCTCTGAGCGCTCTCCAGAGTACAGGCCTTGGCAGGCGGTCGAATGCCTTCTCAAGGTCCAGGAAGGCTTGA
>MU912747.1:0-11768 GCA_036418165.1 Cooperia oncophora
TTTTTACCTCTGCGCTACTCGAAAATGTAGTGAAATTGTATAAAACATTGAAAAGTCTCAAATCCCTATAACATCCGCAATTGGGAAGCAATCTCCCTCCCCCTCACTCGAGTGCGCAATTTCAGAAGCTGCCATTTTCACGGCACGACTGTGTGGCGAGAGCGTTGCCAGAAGAACGTTATCTGCAGGAGGTGTAGGAGGTCCCCTACATCTTGTGACGAGATGTACGCTTCATACGCCTCATATCCCGGAGGTAGGGAGGGCGTGGCTGCACATTTCATTTGAACCGTGTTGTAGGATGCGCTTTCCAAGTGATACTTCCATTCAAAGCAACAGTAATCGTGTATTGTAATGGACACACACGTTCCAAAACAGCACTATTTCAACGGAAGCGGCCGAAGCCACATTCATGTGCAGTACGTAGGCAGCCCTCTCTTACTTCGGCCTACTGCCTGTACCTCCTGAACCTAGATATGACAAAACAGTTATTCTGTACAAGACCGGCATTTGTCGTCTCGCTTGTATTTCACCTAATCTTTCTGTCCTCCTATCCGCACTCTAATCTTTCGCTCGTACACCGATGTTTCCAGGACACACCATCATTGGGGATGGGTGGGGGGTGGGGGTCTGATAGTTGCATTTTGTTGTTACACGGACGCTGGAGGGAGTAGGGGGGGGTCGTATTCGCTCTTTGCTGTAAGAGGAAGGGAAGTCGTTCTGTCTTCTTCGAGTCGTGTGAGGAAGAATTTTCCCGGTTGTTGACTTTTCGCAGTTTTTCGTGTTTCATATGTCTATATACCCCCCGCTCGACAGCAAAATGTTGGGGAAAAGTGGGAGAATTTTTCTCGTGGTCCGCAAAAACAGGAAAATTAGTATGAAAGTGGAAAAATCTCAAATCCACCGGAACAGAGGAGGGGACCAGGGGGTTGTGTCAAGCCACCTCGTAGGGGGCAGTCGTACGGACGCGACCAAAATCACTAACTAATGTTGTGCCCTGAGTGTCTCACTACTTCTTTACTCGCCCTGGGGCCTTAGTCAAGGGTCCTGCGCGAGTGAAGAATGGCTCGATTGGTTCCCTCTCTTGTTCTCTAGTGAGTCTATTTACATATACAGATTCATAATTGGGCCTCAAAAACCATTCTATTTTGATTCTTGCTCTCCGGCTTTCTTTGGATGTCAAAGCTCGCGAACTGTCATCGCGGAAAGTATCCTAAATATATAGCTCCTGATGACTAAAAGATTCTGTGCGGAAGTTTACCGAGCAGGGCAGTTAGTTTGCAGTGACGGAATGAGTTACATGGGAACATAATTGTTTTCACGAAGTGAACGGCTAGACACAAAATTATATTCTCCTTTGCATGCTGCGTTTTTATTCAGGTAATTAGGACAAGGACACTGCTGCATGTATTATAGGTATGCTGAAAAATGTTTCCAATAAAATCAGTCCAATTACTGTACAAGCATTGAATGGCAGTGCTGTTTATTAGGAATTAGTTGTGGACTGCTCGTTTCTTTTGGACATTTCGATTTCATCGTCTTACATAATTTTGTTGTACCCTATTTTCGGGGGAGCGAAGGATGGAGGGGGGGAGGGGATAACGAGTTACTGATCTAGGTGAATGATGGGTATTAAGAAAGAATTTCCAGTAAGCCAACCAACTATCTAGCCCCGGAAGGTTGAAAACGATGGTTGGCCTGGCTAGGAGCGGAACCGGGATTCGCCGTTCCAGACCGCGCGCCTGGTGGTGTGCGTGCCACTTCACCATCTCCGCCTCCAACGCTAACACCAACAACTTGTAAGGTCCGAATACCCAGAAAACGACAAAAAGTCTGTGCTTTGTTTCTTTTGCGCGCGTTGTGGCTGCGCCTTTGTGTCATTCCCAAATGGGTCCTATACCCCAGAAAATAGGGTTAGATCTTATCAGTACTGACAGAAGTTATTTGTTTAATCATAGCAAGAAAGGAGACTGGATGAAGTGTGGCCAGAGGATTTGGTCCCTGTTGATTAGTTCCCATTCAAAATCTCTATCAAAAGTTTTAGAAAGTGGAATTGTTTTCAGTTCTGTTTACTGACATTTGAAAGCATTCCATTCAAAACCTTCAATTTATTAACTTATAAGCAAAGATTGCAGTACACACCATACATATTGTAATTGCCATTTTGCTCTTATTTTCTATATTCAGAAGAAATTACTTTCTGTCGGTCTCTTGTAATTAATGTAATTGTAAATGTTCATAATAGAATTCGGGCATTAACGTTGGAGTAATTGGAGCGCTTATCACGCCAACGGCACGGTGCTTAAATCTCAGAACGGTACGAGCCAGGGCATAAAGTTATTCCATCCTTCTAGGTGAGGGATGGGGAAGGGGGGGGGGAAGGCGCTAACTGGTCTAAGACTCTTCTGAGAGGATAAATAAAAGGGTAAAGTTCCCGCCATTGATCAATCCCTTTGTGGGATGCGGCACGCATTCTACTTCTGACTGAGATCGTAGTGGCTTATTGAATGCGATGTGGCCTATACAATGACTTGCGGGGGCCAGCCGATGTACAAGTCAGTGTTCTTATCCTCCCAGACGAATCTGGTACCAGTATGTCCACGTAGCTAAGAGGGCTTGGTTGGCCTAGGCGGAGACGGTCCAGGATTTGATGCCTGGATCGTGCACGCGGTTGGCTTGCCTCTTGCCACTACACCGCTTCAGCTCCCTGAGAGGGTAAATACACTGTACACGTCACTTGTTTTTGTGAAATTGTATTGTGCTCAGAATAGAAACTTCCTGGTTGGGCTGTATTTCAACTTTTTCCCTCGCCGTTGAATTTCAGCACCCCACTGCTCATGTTTTATACAACCAAGTCATTGCGTGCTTCAAGCACATTCAAGAGCCACTACGATCGCGGAAGGTAGTATCAAATTGGACACCCCCCAGTCACGTTTTCATAATCCTGGCGCATCCCAAGATTGGAAAGATTGGAACTCCGCCAGTATTTTCACTGCCCCGACACATCTCAAAATTGCTCGTTTTTAGTCACATTTTCACATATTCATGTAGCTTCATTTCCAACTAATTTGACATATTTGGCTTTTTTATAATAGATCTTCTACGTAGATCGAATTGTATTCAGGCAAACAATGTGCGATAGCAAATAGTTGTATACGTTTCCAGCTTGAAAAGGCATAGTTACTGAAACTACATTGTTCTCTAAATTTTTTTGCCGACCTTCTATTTTATTCTTAGAATTCGTGACATTGCGAATGTACCCACATAAGGCTTCCGGCAACTCCACTGGGAGTTCTTTGAGGTGTTACAGTCACCCCTCTGCCGTTTACTTGGGAATAAGAGCTCCAAAACGATGGCTCTCTTTCCGGTACCTCACCGTTGCTTACAAGGAAGCTACTAAGTTCTTTATACTATAGCCATGTAGGCATCCTCGTGAAACTGAAACTCAATCTTATCTACAACTCACTCTGTCTGGTTAACTCATTTTCAGAATTTTGAGTAACAATAAGCTATTTTCATTTATCGGCAGAGTAAATTGTACTCATCGTTTCAGCCTTACTTGTCCTATACCGCACTTAAAGACACACTTCGCGATCAGCGGACAAGTCCAGTGTTCACCGTAGTCAGGTAACCCGGCTGTACAATCACTGCGAATATGCTCTTCCCGCCTGTCATTAGTAGAGAGCAAGTGGGATGCGAGCTTATCATTTAGGCCTATGAGCATCAGCGACGCGTTGCAAACGTGACTGTGACGCCGTGCTGTGTGTTCTAACGCCGCTCTCTTGTCTGGTCTCTAACTTGCACACGCACCCTTTTCGAATACCCGTTTGTGCTCGAAATCATGATTTCTTACTCTACTACTTTCTTCACTGTTGAACTCCCTGGCACATCTGTCTTTGCAATTCACTAACCGTATTGTGTGATTGCGGAATGAGAATTCGAACCATCGTGGAAAGTCCTTTCATTGGACAATTCCGAGAGTCGCAATAAGTCAGTGATTTCTCATTAGCGCGGGAGAATTACCCTATTTTCCGTCGTATAAGGCGCACCCATGTATAGGGCGCATCTTCGCCTCAGGCGCCGCGAGTATTTCATCCTGCTTTAATTTTGTGTGTTTTTTGTTTCTTATATATTAATGATCCGTGTTCACTGACTGTCATTTAGAAACAAATTGGAGAATTAGAATGTGTGAGAAACAGGAACTGCCACTCTGCGAACCACGTCTTCGCGCGCGTTTCCGCGTGCTTCTCTGCGAAATGCGCCTTATACTCCAGGAAAAGGGTTTTATCTTCCTTGTTTTTGAGGCGACTGGCATGGACGTGCAAAAATTTAGAACCGGAATTGCTTTTACTATAAAAAGGTAGAGCCACAGCATATTAAATTTCCTTATTATTGAAGTCCTTTTAGTTGTCATTAGATGCTTTTGTTATACGGATGATGTGCCCTTTTGCTTTCGATATTTATCAGGATAGTTCCTGTTATGCAAGAGATAGCTCACTGCACCATTTATATAGTTCATTAGGGTTCTTATTATAGTGCTATCACCACTGTAATTATCCTTTCACTTAGCGACCCTTCATATTATTAACAAACGAGGCACTGATTTTTCTGATAAATTGATAAAGTACACCCTCACAGTATCGACTGGATTGTCATCTTTAATGAACCCTTTTAGCCTTAACACTGATACTTTGACTTGTCATGATGGTTGTGAAGGGTTTCTGCATCAGCCGGCCTTTCAGGGTGGGCCTGACGCTGGTCGTCACCATTTTTGCAATTTTTGCAAGGCCTTGCCTGATCTGGTGGCTCATAGTGCGAACATGAGTCCACACTTAACCACTCAGCTATCTCTTCCTCAGCGGAACCTGCGACGGCGCGGGACTAACGCTAGGGAGAAGAAGACTGGACCTTTTTTGCCCTTCCTATTTTTTTCGAAATTGAACGACAAGAGGGGGCACTAAAACAGCGTGGCACAAGGTGACTCCTTCCTGTTTAGGCGAGAGCAGTTTCAGGGCAGTTCGCTCCACTGTTTCGAACTGTTTCGGTGAACCCATCGATCATCGCCGCTGAATGCAAGAACCTGGCGGTAGTGTAATGTAATAGTATTAACGTGCTTAACAGTTCGATTCCCCATGGAAACAAAAAAATTGCATTTCTATGATTTCAATTTCCTTCAATTCTGAGAAGTTTTTATCCTCATACCAAGCAGGAACGTGCTTGAAAACATCCGTATCCTTTGTTCTGAAAACAGAAGGGAATTCCATGAACGCATTCGTTATAATCTCGCAGATGGTATTCATGGCTGTGCAGGAAAAAATGTCCCCGACGCTATAAATGGATGTTGAAATCGTGATCGGTATGTACCGTACGAGCGCCGGGGTTGTTCCAGCTAAATTTTTTCGGAGCTCTTAGGCATGCAAATAGACGGCGTTTTATGAAATGGCTAATGAAAGCCGAACCATCGACGACCTTTTGCTTCCGCGCGAATGTGGTCGCAGCGCAAACTTGTTGTCTCAACTCGATATGTGGAGCGAGTACAATCATAATCCCGCGCGCCGCCCCAGTGGCGTCGCGTGCGGTGTCGCGCCCGCGAATGGCGACCTTTCCGGGTAGTAGATGGCGGCAAAAGACTGCGTACTCAAAAGTAGCATGTCTCCGATGTCGTGGTCTCTATGAAATCTGGTGCTCAACTGACAGACTAACGCAAACTAACAAAGCGCCGCGCCCATCATCGCGGAGCGGCAGATTACGGTTGCCTTGTCCAGCTCCCATTCTCATCTACACCCGGGCACGACTGGCATCCGGTCCGACCCGGTAATAAAATTTTTGCGGCTGCAGCCGCTCATGGAGAACCTGTGAGGAACTCGTAAACTAAAAATAACCAGATAGATGATCCAGATGCGAATTTTCTACTGTTTTCCTTACTGCCGCTATCATCTGTGACGAGTAATCAACTTGGCGCGTCCACTGTGTTTAGCTCAACGGCTGTGCACTTAATTCAAAAGTGGCGACGCCTGCGCTTTTGGGGGATACTGCATTTGACCGCTTGTAATCATGAATTTGTTCAGTACAAGGCAGAATACAACTGCGATGTTCAATGAAGTACGCGAACACGCCCTCCCTATTTTCGGGATACGGAGGGTACCGTGCGTGCGGTCCGGGCTGAAATCTCGCATCGTCTTCCGCTCGAGCTTCCATTATTCCGGGGCTCCGGTATCAGAATTGAAATGACAATAACTTGTGCACCGTCTGGCCCTCGCAGTTCATTCTCTAGGCCATATCGCTACGAAAGAAGCCACAGCTTTTCTGTATGGAAGCCCCACATGATGACTGATAGAAAAATGAAGGTGTAAAGGAAAAGCAATGCTGCATGCCTTCAAACCGACTTGGAAATTACTTTGGAGCAGACTTCCCCTTTGGGTATTGTGCCTCTTTGTAAACGGTGCCCATTTGCAATGCTGTGTGAATCCGGTACTTGCACAAATAGAATTTATGGCAAAGCTTTACATTGAAAGACATGCATTTCTGCGTTTCTTGCGGAGATTACGGTATCAGGACGAATCTAGAATATCTTTTTCCGAGTCGTCATGTTTATCAGCCAGTATCATGCAATTAGGATCAAAATCATAAGGATTATCCTTCCTTTTCCATACTTTACAAGTAAGTAATTAAGTGTTGCCAGTGTTCACTTATCTGATGTTCTTTTCCGTGCATGTAAAGTCTCTTTGACTAGTTTTCAAATCCCCATGGTTTTAATGGTGACTTAGATGAATCGATAGGGTTTTAGATGCTGATTAGAAATATGGGAAATTGGCTATATGCATATAGCGAGCAGTTTGCGAGCGTTTTTTATCATGTCTGCCCACCGAGAGACTGCTTGACCCTTACGTTACGCCTAAAATCCCTGATGCGGTAGGCGTGGCTGCGTACCTGGATTGAACGCGGCGGCGGCTGAGCTTTCCTTGAGAAATTTTCATTACGGAGCAGTATAATCATGTCTTTTTACAAGGCACAACAATATGTCAGTTTTTTCCTAACTGAAATATCTTACGAGTAACCCATACTATGCCACTGCGTGCACATTGGTTGGGGATTTCGGTCGAGTCCGTGCGACCACCCCCCCCCTCCCAGTTCCCTTCAAACTTTTTACCACTTTCTCCGGAATTTCCCGAAAATTTAGCTACTTTTACGTAAATATTTTGCTGTCGAGCAAGGGTAAATAGTACACGTGAAACCGGAAAAACTACGATAAGTCAGCAACCTCCCTCAGAAGGTCAGAGGGGAAATGCGACCCCTTCCCCAACAACGAGCAAATGCGACCACCCCCCTCCGTTTATAATGTTCCTGAAACAAGGGAAATCAAGAATCAAAAAATTTTTCCCAGATCAAAATGACCCCTCCCTTGTTGGAGAATCTCCAGCAACGATGTGCCCTGGTGCCATGTCTAAACGCCACACTTACTCCGACTAAGGGATAAGGAGTGTATGTGCCCGGGAAAAGTGCTCAAGGTATCTGTGGTTTCATTCACGTACACATCATTTGGAAGATTGGGATAACATTTCTAGCTTTCATGTTTGTAACCAGTATTACCAGTATTATACGAAATATGAATTATATAAATTTTTTCATGTTGCTTCGTTCCCCATATTCCATGGAATTTCGAACTCTCTGTAAGGCTGTTTGGCTTAAGCGGCCTTCATACATGAAGAAATGACGGAACTGAGGATCGAGGAAAGTACACGTATCGATTTGAAGAATGGCGGAATCGATACAAGGGACATTTAGAATCTGCAGAAATACCGAAATTCCGCAGAATCGGCATTTATTCCCGGGGGCTGAGCTGAGCGATCTATCCCCTATTATGTCTTTGCCAGTCATTTCAGCATTTCCGCATTTCTCCGAATTAGTTTTTCAGATCGATACGTAAACTTTCTTCTATCCGCGGTTTCGTCACTCCTTCAAAGTCCCTCATGTATGAATGTGGCATTAGGAAGCTAGTTGTCATCGATATGGAGACATTTAAGCCCCCGCAAGGCTACGAAATGGCACTCAGAGAACTTGAGCAGGTCACCTTGTAGAGACTTGTAATTTATTCTGAAGCTAATACAGTCGCACATGGTCAAAGGTAGAGTCCACGATTACTCAAAGCTACAAGTCGCCTGTGCAGCGTGTAGCCAACTGTGCAGCGGTAGTGTGAGCTGCAGCAAGCAACCCTGTATAAACTTTACGTCAGAAACTGGCAAGGTAACCGCGGTAAAAGCGACCCCGCCCATGCTGACAGATGTCTTATTTACGCTCTCCTTCCTTGGCTGTTTCGCTGTTTTCTCTAGCCTCTCTCCTGATAAGCACATTGATTGTTTGTCTTTCGTGTGGCACGATTAAAGCCTTATTTGAAGCCTTTTCGACGGTTCCCTTTACTTTTTTTCACGAACCGTTTTTTTTCTGGCTAGCTAATCGCGAGGTCTGCCTTCAAGCATAGATACCATTACCTTTATCAAGGAGAGTTTACTGGTCTAATCCAAGCAATTGTTGTTCTTGTTCATTTCGCCGTTCCACGTGGGTTTACAGCTCTAGCCCAGGGGGAGGAGTTGCAGAAATTAGAGATTCACCGAAAGTCCCTCCCACTGAGGCTAAAAGTGTTCTTTCTCCACTGAAAACTCTTTGCTACTGAAGTACACTTTCCGCGTCTTTATAGGGGCCCTGGGAGAACTCGAAAAAGATCACTTCTAGTTCAACTGAAGAACTCAGTGACTACAGGGTCGCTGCTGCAGATATATTCCTAGAACACAATAATATCTAACAAGTTGCAAGTGGAAAGAAGAACAGAATTAGCTGTTACAATTACTTTTGTTTTTCACTTTGAAAGCTGCGGTTGCGGCGAGCTGTAACCAGCAAGCTTGCAAGTGATATCTACTACAGATGTGTGAATCGTAGTAGAAATTTTCTACTGCAGAGCTAGTAATACCATTCTTTTACTGCAATAATCTTTTATTCAATGAACATGCTATGTATGTGCAGTAGAGTGCGAGAGATAGAGAGAGAGAGAGAGAGAGAGAGAGAGAGGAGTTTTCCGTGAAATCAGATCGAGGGTATGGCATTCAGCTACGAAAACAAATGTACTACGTAACTCTCAGAGAAGAAAGAAGTAAAAGAAACTGTTAAGCATGAACGTCTATATAGACCAAGCGAGATTACTATACCCATCGCCTCTGGGCAATATGGGCTAAACAGCCTGCAGCCAGCCCCCCCCCCCCTCCCCCTAGTGCGCAAAAGTCAGAGTATGAGATCATTAAGGCTGCAGGAGTTCAGCTGCCTCATCTGGCCAGCTACAGGGCTCCTTTGAAGAATATAGAATCATTGAATCTGAGTAAAGGATAAACCGATGGACGTTGGAAAACCACCACACTATTATGCGCCGCGCACTTAACTTCCACTTGGATTTTTGCGAGTTTCGAAGATATATCCGCCCTATGCATGCTGTAGCTTGAATTAGGCGGTGTTCACGTTAGTCTTTTATTTGACACTACTCCGGTGCTAATTTTCAACCTCTAGGAAAAAGCACTTTGCTGGTCTGGGCGGGGATCAACACCATATGTACTTCGCTTTTTCTCTAGCTACCACCCCACCCCCACTTATGAAACCTGCGACGTTTAAAAACCAAACTACATTTTCAGATGCAGACGCTGTCTCTGTTAGGCAGCATGCTTATTAAAGGGAGAGATGTTGTCTGATGAGTTGAATTTTTTTCCTGTACTAGTAACCTTAGAGTTCTTCAAACTTTTTCGGTTCAACAACATATCTCTTGGTTGTGAATGCTGAGCCTCTTATTAAGGGCGATTTTTAAAGAAGCTGCCTCAGCAATCTAGGGCCAACATACGCCAACTGGCCTACACCTGAAACTGCAGGTGTGACAGCTGGTTTTATTCTGTGTGGGACCGAGAGATTTGTGGGTTGTTATCTCGTTAATCATCCAGCTCGTACTTCTATCGTCTTCTGTTCTTGTTCTATCGTTCTATCTTGTTCTATCGTCTCTCGCTTGAGTATCACTGTCTCGCTTCAACAGAATCTTTTCCAATCCCTGAATGTAGTATTAAGTGGCCTTCGGCGGCTTTCTGCGCTGAAAGATCATTTGGAATCAGCACACACGAATTGCAGCCGCACCATGTCTTGAAGTAAACTTGTTAATCAATTAGAGGATGAAGGATGAAGTTTTCGCCGCTGGTAATGGGATGCGGCACGCATTCTACTTCCATTCAGAATCGTAGTGGCTTATTGAATGCGATGTGGCCTATACAATGACTTGCGGTGGCCAGCCGATGTACAAGTCAGTGTTTTATCCTCCCAGACGAATCTGGTACCAATTTACCGTCCCCGGAGGGTAGAAGGCTTGGTTGGCCTGGGTGGGGGTCGACCCGGGACCGTGGTAAGCCACTTGCCACTAGATCACCTCCCCCTTAATCAATTTGATCAATCAATCAAATTGTTATAAACTTGCTGATTAGGTAATCAGTCAGACTATTAACTGCTGTTGTGATACAATAAAACCCGCTGTTTCTAATATCATTATTATAATCTATATTGCTAACAGTAGGTCATTAACGGCTGGCATTCTCATATTTCTTCTTCGTTTTCCTTTGAGTCATGCTCGTGATTTCATCCATAATGCAGACTGAAGACTGAGGAGTTCCCTTTTTTTCGATGCAGAAAATCACTGCTACTGCCTTCTGTTGTTTTTTCATCTTCTTGTTATCAGGAAAATTTCTGCTTCACTTGCTAATAATTGCATTCATTTTAACAAACACATGACTTTTTCTTGAAATTACTGCTGGTCACGGTCTTGTACATAGTACAATTGCAGAGATTAACATTTCAGAGGAGAGGAAAATTGTACGTCGATTACTTGCTTCCTGAACGTCATCCGTGCTGTCTACTTATTACCTGTACTTTTTAATTTCACTACATGGGTGCTCTCCACAGCACTTGTGGTAAACGGGATATCGTCCCCTATGAGAAGAATATTAGCAAGTAAGCTTAACGTTTTTCTTTTCGTTATGAAAATGCTTTATTTGAAGAGGTCGTGTTTTCTCAATGTTAAACTTTGTTTGATTGTTTTCTGCGATTTTTCCAACAGCTGGTAGAATGATTTTCCCTCGCTACTTCTTCTTCCGATTTGAACTGCTACTTCCTACCAACTGCCACCAACTTTAACAAATTGCGGCGTCAGTAGAGTATTTTGATAGAAAAAATTCTACGGATTCTGGAAAAGCTCCATTAAGCATAAGGAAATACTCAAATCTTGACAGTATGACGGACTTTGTTTCCAGACTCCTCGACTTTTTTCTATTTTTTCAAGTTGCCGAGAAGATGCCGAAAGACCGTTGCGACCTAGGGGAGGGAGGATTTCTTTGCAAAGACCCGTCTCACGAATAAATTTTGTGTGCTTCGGAGCCCAAATAGGAATTGGTAATGCTTACCCTTCACTGCCCCTTTCTTCGAAATACTGGCCAGCATTTGATCGAAACTTCTCTCCTAGGCTAGATGGAACAAGACTTTCTCCTCAGAAGCGGCGCGTTTTGACTCCAAGCTAGTGTGACATTTGTATTAGGTTGTCCGGAAAGTTCTCAGCGTTTTGTGCACCTATTTTTGTACATTCACTGCTGATTAAAAACTCATTCTGCCTTGCTTCTCAGTAGCACATCCTTGTAGAGAATTTCTTGCGCTATCTGATGGTATAATTGCCGTTTCACCATTGCTTGATAAACCCCCTTTTT
>MU912747.1:12168-25187 GCA_036418165.1 Cooperia oncophora
AAAAAGGGGGTTTATCAAGCAATGGTGAAACGGCAATTATACCATCAGATAGCGCAAGAAATTCTCTACAGGATGTGCTACTGAGAAGCAAGGCAGAATGAGTTTTTAATCAGCAGTGAATGTACAAAAAATAGGTGCACAAAACGCTGAGAACTTTCCGGACAACCTAATATTTAAGCGGTGGAAGCACCAGTGGAGACTTATCCGAAAGTTTTCAACATATCCTCGTTTCTTGTGGCGCAGGCGTCAGGCGGTTTCGGAAAATTGGACGGAAGTTCGTATCAAGGGGTTAAACTACCCCGGAGACAAAACTGTGGCCAAATCCACATTTCAGTCAGAAAAAGAAAACTGACTGTGGAAGTTATTCTTTCACTTCAAATTATGAGTGCACACTTGATCGTTGGGGAGGGGGTGTTGTACCAGTCTTGGTAGAAACTTCCTCGAATCGCAAGAAAAACTCTCCTGTTCTTGGGTTCCTGGTTTCTTTTCGTTTCATGTGTGTTATATCCTATGCCTAATTGGCGACCATAGGCCCTTACAACAACTGTTTTTGAGAGTTGAAATTAGTATCTGTTTATTTGCTGACGATCTCCTGCCCTCTAACTTCCGCTCGCAGTTTCTGGGGAAATTGAAAAATCTTCTGGGAAACTGGGGAAAGTGGTAGGAAGCTTGGAAGTAGGTAGGATGGGGGAATGCGGTCGTTGGGGGACAGAACTGAAGAGGGGGGACTATCGTCTGACTGTTGTCCCTTCCAGAATGATGTACCTGTGAGTGGGACATGTTGTGAACTGTGGCTCATCCACCTTGCCCAGATGTTAGGAGTAAAGTTCATGGTAGTGACTAGTAGTAACTCTTAATGGTGGAAATTTTCGTGCCTCTTGTAATTCAATGTCCTCATATAATGTTTGAACTCTGGTCTTCGAAAAGTCCTTGAATACGTATGAATTCATTGATGCAAATTCTAATTGTGAAAATCACAGCACCCCCATCAAACTTTCACTCCTTTAACACACCTGGAGTCATTCTTGGAAACCATTAAACTTATGTCTAGCTACTTCTAGATTCTCTGCACCTGGCCGAAAAAACCTTTGTAAAGCGCTCAGTAGCCTCCCCCGTCAAGGCAAACCATTTCGTTGGGGATTTGGATTTGGGACCTGTCAGGAACGATCCCCTCTCCCCCCCCCTCCTAATAATAGAATCGATATGAATTTAAGCCCTTTCGAGAAATCGTACAATTAAAGCTATAGACGAGTCATCAACGTATCGAATTTCTCATCGTTATTCTAGCTGCCCTTACAGCAACAAGTGCGATAGTTTATCCGAGTAACATTCACGTACTAACTATCAGCTTTCCTTTACTGGAGTCGCCCTTCCCTTGTCGCAGTTATCTTGAGCTGGCTGTGATCAAGAAAAGGAAGATTTAAGACGTTTTCCTAGCTGCTATCGGCACACCATCCTCACGGGCAATTCTGTACTATCACGTCGTCACGACAGCATTGCTTGTATTGGAAAACCGAGCACACGGTCGTTTGGAACCATTGGCAATATTAGGCAGCGTTCAGACTTCGCGGCGCGATGACGACGGTCGCGCGTTCGGCGCGATCGATGTGCATACTTCCGACTGCATCGAACGCGCGACCGAAATGCTGACCTCGCGAAGTCCGAATGCTGCCTTAGCTGTTTTATGGATACATGGAACAGCTAATAATGCCTTTGGTGTTCCGTTTCTCCACCAGGTCGTCCTACGTGGAAAACACAGTACTTCAGTGATCCTTCAGTGACGAGTCGCTTAGGCTGCGTTTATACTTTGCGGCAGCGTAGCGTAGCGCTTCCAGCGTACGCCAGCGGCAGTGCCGAAGAGAGGATGCATATCGATCTAGCTTCACCAGCGTCACCAGCGTACGCTGGCGTAGCGAGGGCGGGAAGCATAGTATGACTACGCTTACCAAGGTTTTCAGCAGCGTTTTGTATGCCAGCGTTGGTCAGCGGACGGGGTAGAGAGGGGTAGAAAGCACTGGCACCGGGCAAAGTGCTTCATCGCATCTGATAGCTATGCTTGGCGTCCTCGCTATGCCAGCGTGCGCTGGTGACGACTGGTGAAGTGATCGATATGATCTATCCTCGGACACTGCCAACCAAAAACGCTGGGGCTGGAAGCGCTACGCTACGTGCGCAAGTATAAAGACAGCCTAATAAGTGTATCGTACCTTCAAGGCGCACATCGGCTGCCATAACCATAACGATGGACGAAGCTTGGTGGCTTGTTGAATTCGGAAGGACTACAAAACGCGACTGAATTAGTTACAGCCTGTATAATTCGATTTTTTTTGATGGGTTCGAACGGCTAGCAGAGCGGGCGCGGTACGTCAATTTCGGGGTATGCATGGCTAGACTTTCTTCGGCTGGCTGACGCTTAATAGAGCGTTTCAGGGGAGCTGGGTTCGGCGCGGCGCCAACTTGTTCTCCACCTATTGTGAGAGCTGGCCAATGGCCTCAAATGGAGGAGATTATGCTGGCGTCAAAGCCAGTGCACCTGAGACTCCCAGCGCCTGCAGCGAATGAGACTGTATATTTCTTTATGTGAACCTATAAGGATCGTATGTCAGACAATCGGTTTGAAATAGAACGAAAGAAAATGATTACTAAGAAACAAAGTCATAGTAACGATCTAGCTTTGCTTTCTTAGCAAGCCAGCAGTTATGTACCACGCTAGCAGGTTGCCTGAATGTGATTCAGCTGTCTTTAAGGACTACCCTGAAGTGATGTTGCGGAACTTAGCTTTTTATTTTTTTCTCCAACATTTAGGTACAGTGTTGATTAGTTGTAGGATAATTTATCTTAGCAATTGAGTTATTATCAAGACTAAAGGAGATCGAATGATTAAGAAAGCGCTCACCGTACCCTGCTGGATTATTCTTTTCGCACAATTCAAATGAGTGATATAAGAAACATATATACTGAAAAAACATTATCGAGTAGGTAGAAATGGATTGGTTTATTGTAAGATTGTTGATGTTTTCGTTTTCTCCTTAAAGTCCATAAAAACGATACATTCAATGTTACCTGAATCACTCTCCAATTCAAGTGATGTAAGTATGTGAATCTGCAAGCAACAGTTGAATCAGTGGAGTAGTGGTATGAGACTCATGTGACCGTATGATCGTATAGTAAAGATTTTACAGGATAGGCGCATGGGTGCTGAACAAGTCGCTTATGTAGAGGGAATGATAGATAAAGCTATATGCAGAATCCGTAAGTCTCATCAAGTGTTCTAAGAAATATCCCGCAGATACCTGAGAATTGTAATCATTTGAAGCACAAGTTCGCAGCCTTTGAGGGTGTGTCACCTTCGTCGCTTATGGGTGCATAACAAGGGCGCCAGGGGTTCACGATGGTCGAAAACCCCGCCCACACCACATAAATGTACTTCACGTTTCCTCTCTTTACCTTTTGTCTTTACAAACACAAATCAAAAATAACGCAGTTTTCATTCATGCGTAGAAGCAACCTTTTGGTCGCTGTAAAACGATGACTTCCGTGTATTCATGGCGTTTGATGAGCCATTGCCTTTGCCCACGTTCTTGTTCTGGTTTGAAGACAGTCCCCGTGCTTGCTCGTTCATTTCAATCCTTCCTTGTACAAATAGTCTGACCCTAATTCTCTAAGACTGTCCCACTTTAGCAGCTTCACAGGGAGTAACGAAGGCGCTGCGGCCCTCATAAGTGGCAGTCCCTACGCCTCCTAGTTCCCCGCCCACCGGAAGTTAAAGGCTATCTTCTGTCACAAGTTTAGTTTTCACACCGTGCTTTTCGTTTTTTGTTTCACTATTAAATGACATTAGCATTGGATGACGCGAAGAAACGGTTAATGAGCTGGAGGTGGCAGGATCTCGCTTCGCTGGCATAAAGCAAGCAGGTCCGGGCAAATTGTACAGTGAGGCTGTCGAGGGGTCCTGAAAGTGCTCCTCATGATTACTCTTTGCTTTTTTTCTTACTAGAGAGTCACCACTACTCACAATATGCAATCGCGGGGTTTGTCTTCAACACGTTCCGGACCGCGTGACACACATGGTGTGTCATAAAGTTTTCTCTATGTGGTGTTTTATTCAATCACTTGTGCTCTCCATTCATGTTCCAGTGTTGTGAAAACGGAACATAGTTACCATGAACGATTCCAAAAAGGGAGGAAATGATAAATAACTTATGAAAAATGATAAAATGATCCGGAGATGCGCGCAGTACGGCGGTCCGCAATGTGTTAAGGTTTTTATAACTCACCCTATGCATACACACATAGACTGGTGGATGGTCCCGTTGAGGGGACTACCCGTGGCCTCCCTCCTCACTCGTTTTCGCCCCGCGAAAATGGTGCAAGCGCTGTCCTTGCTGACTAGGAGTCTTACCCACCGGGAAGAAAATGATTCTCAGTTAATCACAAAGCCTAGCACACAACGGAGTTCTGTCGTAGAGGGTCCACTTCTGAAGTGAAGTAGACGCAATTGCACTCAGCCATCCCTCACATTTTTAAATATTTGGATATGAACTTTGAATGTAAATTTGAGTGATTTTCAGAACAACGGCCGGATATCTTTCATAAAACGATGCTGCAGTGTATACATTCTAGTCCAAAACTTAACGAGATTATTGCATGTCAGATGTATTGTTTCCGAGATCTTACGAAGTGGCCGAAACTTCATAAAATCAGGTACGAAGGAGGAGCTTCGTTGAGGTTTCAATGTGGAATTGATTCCGTTGAATTATTTTCCATGGAAGCAAAACAGTGATATCTGACGCGCTCAAGGTAACCAACATTATCCTTTGGGAATGAAGTGAGGCTGCGTTCATACTTTGCGGCAGCGTACACCATCGTATCAGGGCACATCATTGGTTGGGGATTTTAGTCGACTCTATACGACCCCCCTTTTTTGGGAGTTGGTACGACCCCCCCCCAGCCCTCTGTCCTTCCTCATCGAATCGAGCCGTCGAAGCACATGTGAAACAGGAAAAGCCGCGAGACAATACGACCCCCCCCCGCTCTACCAATTTTCAGATTTTCTCCCAACTTCCTGCCACTTTTTTCCGAAATTTCCCGAAAACTTCCTCAATTTTTACCAAAAATTTTGTGTCGAGCGGGGGGGGGGCATATAATACGTGAAACAGGAAAATCACCAAAAAGTCAACCGCCACTCCCACAACGCCAAAACGTAAATACGACCCCCCTCCCAAAAATGATCAAATACGACCCCCCTCCCTTTACAACGTCCATGAAGCGAGAAAAATCAACTATCAAAATAAATTTTTCTCAGCCCAAATACGACCCCCTCTCCTGGCGACCAAATACGACCCCCCCTATTGGGGATTCCCCAACAACGATGTGCCCTGCATCGTGCGCTAGCGTTCGGCAGCGTCTCCAGCGTCTTGCAGCGTCAGTGACTAGGAAAGTATGGATATTGATCTAGCGTTTGCCTACGTAACCAGTGTTCGATAACGTTTAACTGGCGTTTGCCAATGGCCGGAAGTATAGAGTATGGGGAGTAGGAGAGAAGCAAACAGCTCGGTTGGGCGTCGTAAAACTGCGGTGTGTGCAACCGCACCGCACTACTCGACAATATCGTACACTAGAATGGTTAAATTGCACAATTCTATACTTTCCTTTATACCTTTTTAGTGTACGATATTGTGTAGTATGTAGTGCAGTTGCACGCGCCGCAATTTCACGACACACTTTGCTGCTTTCTACTACCCCATACTTTCTACTCACGGCCACTGGCAAACGCTAGATCGCTATCCACACTTCCTTAGTCACTACGCTGCGAGACGCTGGAAACGCTGCCGAACGCTAGCGTATGCTGGCGTACAGCCGCAAAGTATGAACGCAGCCTAAAGGGCGCTTGTGACGGTTGCCACGGCTACATATTTCTGCTTTTCTCTTGACTGAAGGGCTACCTAAACCTTTACGTTAGTGGTTGATCCCCGCGTACAACGATTTGTGGTCGCAACATGTGCCTTTAAGTCCCACTCATAGGACAGCGAAGCGGCAATACTTCCCAGTAAGATTTTGCAATGAAAGTTCAGTAGAAGCTAATATATATAGGCAGCAGCTGCATGGCCCTTCAGCCAAAACCTTCAAGGAGATTTTCAATGTTGTTGATACTGTACTGAGCATGAGCCGGCTGGTAATGGCCGTATATGAAGGAGTGTTGATCACATGTGATCGATTTCTTTTACGAGTTCTACATTCTTCTTTTCAGTCAGGCACAATTCGATTTTTTCGAGCGGATAATACACGAGTACAAACTTGACAGTATGGTTGTCAGTGAAGCTGCTTATCAATTGGGGGTTATACACGCTCGTTATGCCGAATACGGTCTAAAACCGCACTTTCTCGACTTGTGGCGGCAACACTTGACAAACGTAAGTTATATGTACTAGTTGCACAGTATTTTCTTTTATTTCAACAACACAGATAAGCTAGGCTCCCAATATATCCCTGTATCCCAACTGTACACGGAATTACGAATGTTGAATTTATTTTCTGAAATATTTTATTGACATTAGAAAAGAGAAAAAACGAGCCTCTTGACGTTGATCAGTCTTCTTCATTGAAGTACGCTACACAATTTAAGTCCATTCAGAATCGTTAGGCTTCGTTCATACTTTACGGCAGCACCCACCAGCGACCAGTAGCGCCCACCAGCGACCAGCAGCAGACTGCTGGTAGAGATGGGGCGATAGTAGGATATCAGCTGTCTGCTATTCTTCTATCGCGCCATACTCCCTATTGAAGCCTGCTGCCCTCTTTTCTTCCCATCTCCGTCAGCTGTCTGCTATCCTCCTGTCGCCCCCTACTCTCCACTCCCGGACTGCCCGTCGCTGGTGGACGGTGGCAGACGCTGGCAGACACTGGTAAACGCTAGACTGATATCTACACTTTCCTGATTGTTAACGCTGCCCGCCCCGCGGAACGGCGGTGGGCACTACTGGTCGCTGGAGGACGCTGCCGCAAAGCATGAACGCACCCTTAATGTTATTTCAGAGTCATTCTCAGCCCACAAAAAGACTTCAGGGGTGGAGAGTGACACATACAGTAACCAGTCTTTTTATCCGGTAGATGAACCTCGTGTTAGTTCAACAACTTTCTCGCTTCATGGATTTTGTAAAGGGAGGGGGGAGGGTCGTATTTACGTTTTGGCGTTGTGGGAGTGGCGGTTGACTTTTGGTGATTTTCCTGTTTCACGTACTATATGCCCCCCCCCCCTTCCCCGCTCGACAGCAAAATTGGTAAAAAGTAGGGAAGTTTTCGGGAAATTTTGGGGAAAAAAAAGGGCAGGAAGTTGGGGAAAATCTGATTGTAGAGGGGGGGTGGGTCGTATTGTCTCGCGGCTTTTCCTGTTTCACATGTGCTATTTACCCCCCCCCCGCTCGACGGCTCGATTCGATGAGGAAGGACAGAGGGCTGGGGGGGGGGGTCGCATAGAGTCGACTAAACCCCAACCAATGATGTGCTCTGGGAGCGAAAGCTCTCGAGTTTAAGTACCCTTGGGCCTTGCTCAACTGATTTGTGTTTGTCCTTCTCTAGGATATACGACACAAATCGTCTGTCTGGGGGCCTTCATTCTCTTTCTTCTGAGCTTATTCACCCTGTACTCCTAACCAGATTACCCTATCCACTAATCAATTTTCTTAGTGAACTGGTTATATGGAAGGTCACGTCTGAAATGTCATTAGGCGACGAAGTCGATGAAAACCTTCAGACTGAGCAGAACAGGGAGCGCAGTGGGTAATTATTACGTGCGCGGCGTGCATCTCGTATTTGCGCCTTTTCTACACTCCATACCCCGAGAAAGGGACGGCGTGGCTGCGTACTCCATTCATGACGCGGCAACGGCTGCGTTTTTGATAGGATATTGCTAGTTTGTTACCAGTGTAGCGCGTTTTAGTCAGCACGATAGAGGATGACTGTTATCTCAAATAGAAATAACATACAATTAGCTCATGCCACGTCGTATTCAACTAAAGTACACGCCACGCCCTCCCAGCTCTAGGATAGGGAGGTTACTGTGGATCACACGCATCAGTACTCTATCTTGACTAATTGTAAATCACTGTTGCGATATGATGCAGCGATTCTAATGATCAGTGGGCGTTGGCGGCCTGTATGTTTACTGAACCGAGGCTTCGGTATAATGATCTTTTGTATACAGGGGGGGGCCAAAAAAAAAAGTCATTTTGCCTCCATGACTTTCAAGGCGCTATAAGTTACACTTTATTAAATTTTTATCGGACATTTTTACTACCATATTAAAGAGCACATTAAATACTATAATGATACTCCGCCACAGCCTTCTGGAGGAGCGCCATCGAGAGATTCGGCCGCGCGAAAGTGAGTGGGTACCGCAGTTGAGCGAGATCGTTGATTTCTCCGCCACTGAAGACCACCCTGTTGAGCTCCGCCCGAACCGAGTAATTGAGGGGGTTTAGTTCAGGACCCCCGCTTAAATACTAGATCTTTTCCAGGTACTCAACGTTCTTCCATTCCGAGTAGGCGGGAGTTTTTCCAAAACCCTTTGATTCCATGTGGTGGCACCCAAACCTGTAGCAGCACAAGGTCTCCAAGAAGGTACGGGCGACCACATGTAGGGAGGATATTCTTCTCGAGTTACTTGATGTAACCGCCAGCGCTCACCTTCAGTCGGGGTCTACAAAGAAAATATCGGTCTTCCCCTTTCCAGGTACCCCGGTCCATACCATCAACTCGCGCCTCGGCGAATACGGTGAAGATGATGTCCTAGACCGTAGCGACGTTGCCGTAGCCGCTCGATGTGGGGGTCTTGCAGGTCAGAGAGTACTGACCTCCAGGTAGCTATCTGTGGATGACTTCATTCAAGAAGTTTCGCAGCTGTTTGGAGGCGACGTGAATTCCAAAGGTGTTCTCCAGTCAGGCCGCGACTGGAGATGACTTCATATTTTGGCGTACATGAAGGCGATTGGCGGCAGCCTGCTCCAGCTTATAGAGGAAGATCTTGGGTATCTTCCGCCCTGGTACTCATATCCACTTCCTCTGTCTGGGCTGCGAAAACTTCGCTCATATGTGACTCGGCCGGAATGACTTTTTTTTGGCCCCCCCCTGTATATATACTAATTAGTGCCATCATTGCACTTGACTTGCAATTAATTGCTATTCATTAGTTAATTTTCGGTTTTTTTCGGGTTCGTCCATTCATAGTATTCACAAGATTGCCTAGAATGGGTCCTTTGAAATATCCCAGCCAAATCTATCAGAGATAGTGTCCTGAAGCTTGATCCTAAGAAGAGAATTTCAGTTGCTTGACAAGCTCAACTTCGAGAAGGCTGAAGAAAAGACGGAATTCTGTGAAGCGTTCGGCGAACTGATGCGATATGTTACCGAAACATTAAACCTTTCCTACTCACGGTGTCAGCAGCAAGCAGCTCTAATGAAGTCTAAGGAGAAATCAGCAGTACCTACCTGATTTTGTACGCCTTCATCTCTTACAACGATCATGAAATGCCATTCAATTTGCTTCACTATTGTATTTCTGAGAAATCAAGAACATCATTTTTTGTTGTCATTGTTGAAGCGTGTGGTTTTTTTAAGTATTTGTACAGATTCATATTATGAATAAACGTTGTTTAGTGTAAGCATTTTTGGCTGGATGATAGGCAGTTGCACGATAACTCCTCAAGACAGTAGGATTAACACGCTTTGCAGGACGGAATTCCGCGCCCCTGACAATGAGCAGGCTGCTTAGCGCGTTTTCCTAGAAAGGTACCCTATAAGGCCTCATCAAGCTACAACATACCGACCCGAACGCCCACCGCGCCCGCCCGCCCACAAATGGACGACCGTTCCTGATGCTCGTATTGCTTCATTTGCTAAGTAAAATATGAAGCGAAGGGATTGATATGAAGCGGCTGCATGGATATATGAGTACATACGTGCAGCCGTACTACCGTAGCGGTTATTGGCAAGATGCCTACGGGAAACTCGTCCGAAACTGCTTTTTCAGTCATTAAGAACGAAGGCTTTCCCTCGCAGCTTTTTGACCGGTTCACATCGTTTTTTCGCCATTATCCCACGATATAGCGCCCTGGAAATTCAAGCCCGAGCACCAAATTATCGTGCCATATGTCTTTAAAACCGGTATCTATGGCCAATGCAGGGATATGCACCTTGCAAGATGCCGCGAGAATGAAATAGCATCACTGAAAGGTTGCACCAGTCCTGTATTCCCGATAGACGGAGGATCCCTGCAGTTGGTGATACTTTCGAAAAATTTCAAATTCTGGTTCCATAAAGACGGAAGAGTTAAATGGGCTGCACAACACTTTTGGGTGATTACAGCGGACATGCTATGTATACTGCACGTCTCAGCGATGGAGTGAGCGCGGCTGCATACTCTACTTGTAAATACTTGTACTATGCCTCGTTCGTAATATTTCCATTTGGTACGAGTCTTGTTTCACCTTGTGCTAGGCAAAGTGATGGTTACCACTGTTCTAAAACTACAGTATCCTTGTAGGAGGGCAGCTGCCGCAGGTGCACGTGAAGTATACAGGCACAGAATCTTCATCTCAGAGATATGGAGTGTACTAGACGGAATTCGAGTCAGAAGTCACAAATCTACTACGAGACTCTCAAGAGCCCTGTCTTTCAATGACGGTCCAGGGCTGAAGCGACAGAGTGTACTTCATGCTAGGAGAAGCGGCCTCGGCAGGAAGGGGGGGGGGGTGGCGTCCCGGTCTCGGCATAAGCTGTGATCTGCTTGGGTGCCATGTAGTTGATGTGGGCCATCCGTGGCCCGGGCTGATGCTTACAAAGGTATGGGTTCAAGTTCATCTGGAAGTTTGCGGTGCAAAGTTCCCCGGGCCTTACCATTGCCCGGTGAACCTTGCCTTTGAGCGTTCTGGAGCACCGCCGGTTGCAGAGGATCCCCGCAGACACCCTCTATCTTATCCAACTACATTCATTCAAGTGTACGTCCTCTACTCTTTCAATGCTTTCCCGTGGCGGTCACGGATGGGTTTGATGCATTCTTGAGGGCTCGGCAACTTGGTTTTCTCTACACTCACACGGAGTCCATTCTAAACTACCCCATCTGCACCTTTTCCTGGAGTTCTTCTTTGTTATCCGCTATCATAGCTGTGTCGTCAGCGTAGGATATAGTTTTCAGTTTTTTCATGAGTCCTTTTACCATGGCATCCACAGTTAGGAAGAAAATATACGAGTTCGGGGCTGATCCCTGGCGCACTCCGACCACAGGTTTACCTGCCAAACCATATGGGGTGCAAACATTGCCTCAACCCCATCTACATATCCTTTACTATGGAGACCAGGTGCTCCGGAACGTTTCGTTCTCTGAGCGCTCTCCAGAGTACAGGCCGAGGCAGGCGGTCGAATGCCTTCTCAAGGTCCAGGAAGGCTAGGTAGCAGGGTCGCCGCTTTTCTCGGTATCTCTCCTTCGCCTGCCTGGCCATAAAGGTGGCATCCGCAGTTGACTTTCGGGTACGAGGCCAAACTGCTCCTGCGAGAAAGGAGCAATTCCCACACAGTTCCCTAGCAGTCCCTTACTATCTTTGGTCTTTACTCGGTACTAGACAGATACGTATCACAGTAATATAAAATACTATAAGCATCTTGTCGTATCACATCATATCGTATCAAATTGTTCGGTTCAAATCATATCACGTCGTATCATATCACATCATGCTCACTCGAGGGATTCTCATTTTGAAATCGCTGACAGTCAGAAGATGTTGCTAAAGAAGCTTGGCTGGCGGCCGTCTCCCAGTGGTCAACGGTGAGCAGCACACTATTCTTTAGATTCCCGAGAAGGCAGTGGTGAGTTTCTTGCTTGACCTACCTTCGAATTATTAGTAAGCAATACGTTAAAGTAGTAGACTTAGAACACCCAATAGATTAACTTGTTGTTCATGTATGATGAGATTCTGCTATCTCTGAGCTTCATCCAGACAATGCTGAGTGATGTATTTGAATCCTTTCACTTGTTTAACACTTTTATTGGTGAGCTTCCGACACATAGTGCCTTTGTTGAACCTTAAACTATAATACTGGAGAGCACGGTCCGCGATAAGGTATAGAAGTTGAAAAGAATACATGGGGTGGCGTGGTCCGCGACGAACAATCTTATACCGGTTCGAGAAATTGTAAGGGAGGGGGGCTATAACGCAATATATTATAAATCAGCGACGCCTCCTGTTCTCCAGTATCTTCGCTTCCAGACTCCGCCTTCAAGATCTGCCTTTTGGTGAAAAAGAAGCAGCAGCACGAAAAAGCATAAAAATCGAAAAAGCAGGATGAGCATGCGGTTGGCGTTATTCAACGCGCCATCGAAAGGGCGATGCTCGGAGTTTCCCGCTACACGCAAGTGAGAGAGGGAATCCGGAGCTCCGCACTCCGCCGACGATCGATCAGAGACGCCGCCGCATTTGCCAAGGTTTCGAAGATCAGGTGGGCCGGACACGTCATGCGTTTCGAGGACGACCGCTGGACCAGAGCGATCACCGACTGGATTCCACGGGATGTCAAGCGAACGCCTGGACGACCGCCTACGCGATGGTCAGACTTCTTCGTGAAAGCTCTGAACGAATGGTAAGTTCATCGTGTCCCTCGAGCAGAGAGAGTTCATTGGGCAACTCTTGCACGTTGCAGGGACGAATGGAGACGTTACTGGCGCCCGCTCGAGGAACTCGATGATCAACGGGAGCACAGGTGATACCCAAAAATTTGGCTGTCGACGGGGGAGGGGGTATATACACAAGAAAACCACGAAAAGTCACCTCAGTAACCTCTCCCACCAGAAGACTAAAGATAAAATACGACCCCAACCCTCCCAAGAACGAGCAAATACGACCCCCCCCCCTTTACGCCGTCCTTGGAACAAGAAAAATCAGCCATTGAACATATGCTTTCCCAGCCCAAATATGACCCCTCTCTCCCAGCGACCAAGTACGGCTCTCCTCTCCCAGCGACCAAATACG
>MU912747.1:31437-42807 GCA_036418165.1 Cooperia oncophora
TAAAGGGAACATCAAGGTAACACCCTACGTCTAGCTTGATTGTCTGCACTTTCTGTGGAGGTCACATGTGACCCGAATTAATTTTTTTACGGTTGATTTTTCCCGTTATGCACATCGTTGGGAGTACGGCAATGGAGAGAACAGTATTTGATCAGTGGGATCGCGTCTACCGATCCTCCCCCTCCCGCACGCTCGACTTTTGGAGCAGCAGCTTTTTTGGAGGGAGAGAACTGGTAGCAAGTTGAGAAAACGTAGAAAAATTGCTGATAGGTCAAGAGAAAGGATCGTAGCCAGAAGAGAAAATTTCGGAAGTTACGGCAAATTCGCTATATTTTACACATAAACGATTGGGTACCCTGGGTGGGGAAAACAATGCAACTGTGGACCTGTTGAGTTTGCACGCAGGAAGAACCCCCCTCTCAGGTGAAGGTGAAATCAAAGCAACGATATAGTTGAGAAAAGCTCGATTCAATTGGTTTTTACATACTTTTCACCTTGGAAACCAACTATTGATTTAAATTGAAAAATCCGCTACCGCACAAGAATCGGATCCCCTATGCAAACAAGAACGCCTGGAAGTGTCCTAGGTACCTTCATGACACCTCCCAGCTAGTCAGCTTTGATGGCTTTGTTTTGTGCAGACGAGACTGTTAGTAAGAACTTTTATTGATGGCCTGAAGTTTCATCCAGATCACCCCCATGAGACTGAATGTGATTTAAGGTTCAGAGCAGCCCTCTCTGAGCCATAAAGTGGCTCTTTTGCCTGGCGTTTCCCGCAAACATCAGAAAAACAAAAAAAAAAGTTACATCTGTCAACCTCAAGATAACCATCGAAACTGCGTCACAACACCCACGACTGACCTTTTCGCGATCGATACCAATACTGTTGGCAATGTGGTCGATTTGAACGTAGGAGTAGGGTTCAATGATACGGCACAGGTCCTTCTCCAGCATTCGTTCACTGAGGGAGTTGAAATGTTTGCGAACGACAGGATCCATCTTAAACCACATAGATAAACAATGAAAAAGAAGTACTATTGGTCTAGGCGGAACCGGAGAAATCACCGTAGCCTCTTGTGGATTAGGCCAAAGGCAGTATTGAAATCTGCTAAACTTCTCTTCTTCGCAGCTGCAGCAATAGCCCGCATTGCATCCAAATCCGACCCGGAGTACTTCAGCGCAAGCTTACCCGTTAGTAGTGTATTGACGTCATCAGGTACATCAAGCATTACCTAAAACGAGCCATTGAAAACTCGCCGCCACAATTTCAACGAAACTTGTTTGAGAATCCCACCTTACATAAAAGCATATACTTCAGAGACAAAAGTGCCAAGCTCTTTTCGTCAACCGAATCGTATCCTTCGAAAGCCTCATAGAAGTACGAGAACGCTGTTTTAAAGTCTTTCTCGTCTGCAGCATGAAGAACGCCGGACTGTAAATCCAATGCGGCCTGAAAGAGAATTCCATAGAAGCGCCTTCGTTAGATTTCAACCGATTCTCGACAACCAGACCTCTGAACCTTCAAAACACACAAAAGTTAAAACCGCATACTCGCTTGGCGTATTAGTGTACAATAGGGTAAAATTCTTCATCTTTATTGATGTTAAAGCGTTCAGATCGCTTGGATTCGCGGTCGTCGCGAAGTATATACGTGTTCTGACCCCAGTTTTGCGCATGGAGTCCTTTAGATGCCCCCCTCCGAATTACTAGGAGCAATTCTGCGATTCAGAGAATCCATGGCGAACCAGTTACATTCGTCCGCTGACTCTTTAAAGACAGCTCCCGCGATAAGTGTCTTGGAAAGTTGTTTCAATTATGAAACAGTAGCTGATTAGTAATCTCCCAAAGAAGAGACAGGAAGCGATCCTCAGAACAACATTAAACAATCGCTCCTCATTTAGTCCCACACCTCCCTGCGCGTTTTGTGCACCCTAGCTCACAAATCTCTCTATAAGCATCTCCAAAAGTTGATGATCATCAGGCTGCAAAAAAAAAGATACAAAAACAATAAAAACGCAAAAGCGAGAACTCTTGGAAGGAAAAAAATTTAAGAAATCAGTGTTTTCGAATTTTGGGGTCTACGCAGCGCACAGTTTTAGTGCACTGAAGTTGCGGTTAGCTTTTTGCACCACGAAAATGCCCCATCATTCGTGATTTTTTTACGCGTTTTACCTTACGAGATGGGTTGCAGTTGACTGTATGTGCTCCCAATGAATAAAATGTGATGAAGGAGAGCAGAATTATTTATGGGCACGAGCGCGGTCAGCAAAAAGTACATGCAGTTCCGATTAATGCCCGCCGTCCCAACAAAGAACAACTGAGCGGCTCTCAGTCAGAGGGCAGCTAGCAAGTGAGGCGGTCCAACTGGGCGGGAGTTAGAACTGGAACTTCGAGCAGCTGTAGCTCGCTTCCTTACTCACTGTGGAGTCGCTAGAGGGACAAGCATCTAGCTTTGGGAGGGGGGGGGCTGAACTACCTGCACAAGGAAGGACGACCATGTACTACTTGAGCGCGGGGGGGACTGTCTTTAAATCGCGCATTCGCCCAAATCCTTCAGATCGAAACGGATTCTTTGTATGTTGCCGATTTTATGGAACCGCGAAATCTAGCGAAACGCCCAAATTGCAGACTCTACATATTTGCAAAGTATGAACGCTGTCTAGTAATAAATCAGCGAGAAACCATACATGAAAACAATTACAATTTCACATGAAAATATCAAGTTTCCGCTTACAGAGTCAAAAATTACTTCGAGAGAACCACATAAATATGAAGAAATCAATCACCTGCATCCTAGGCTGCACATAGATTGGCATTCGCAGTGGTTCGAGCTCCAGTCAGCGATGCTCGTGCTCTCCCAATGTTTCCAAGATGATAGAAAGCTTTGCTCTCTTCCAACTCCACTTCCACAAGGACATCCTTATCGTCAAGCTTTTTCAGGTTCACGGATTGAGGGTCAGCCAGCTGAAAGAAAGGCCATAAGCTCATCTACAGCTTCATCACTACAACCCATCACAAGGTGCCACACGAAGGTCATGAACGACAGCCGGATATTATCCTATTTTGGGGTATAAGGCGCATTTATCAGCATGCTCGCAGAAACACCCCGAAGCGCGCGCGAAGCTCTTGGTTACTTGCCAAATTTTTTGGCCTTTTTTTGTATATTTATGACCTTACAAGTGATTTTTCCGAAACATTTTTGGCACGCAAACATGCGGCCGCCTACACCAAAATTGGGGTAAAAAAAAGTAAAATACAGAAAATCCAGTTTACTCCTTAGTGGAATGAGGCCGGGGGATGTGTATCATTCTGCTGAAGCATCATTGAACTCAATCGGTTAATTAAACGAGCTTCGAGTGTTTGACGAAGAAATGTGCGATTCTGATCCATCGCCCACTGTATACATTCTCGCACTAGTTCAATCTGGAAAGAGAACTCAATATTCTCCAATACGCCTTCGATGAAAAAATTTGAGGACCAGTTTCAAACAAAGGCCACTGGAAAATCGAATAATATCAAAAAAACCCTTTGTGATGTCACATCCTGAGCCATCTAATCATCAGACACAAATCAACCAAATTCGTACGTAGTTTAGCTGCGCTTTGGCTTCCCTTAGGCGAAACAAGAAAGGACGAGTTTGTCAACATTCTGTTGAAAAGTAGGAACGATAAATGTAAGAACGCCATGTACATTCGAATAAAAGTAGAAAATAATGGTTGTTCCGTCTTTTCTCGCCTTATATTGCAAGACTAATCTCGTGACTTGTGCTTGATGCACTGGAATCTCAAAACTCAGAGTAAATTTCTCAAGAGGAGTTCACCATGAGGGGACATTTTGCACATTTGCTACTTTCTTTTGTTAGTTCGTCTAAGCTGAAAGGTCTCAATCTGGTGGGAAACTCTTGCGAAGCTGCGAAATTGTGCAACAGCGCCATTCGGGACCGGGAACGTTCCGATCCTCACAACTGCGTAACTTGTACGTACATAGCGCGAACTCCATTTCGCTCCCTCCCCCCAACTAAGATTCGGCATGTGCGCACTTTTCTCACTTCCTATAATTGCGTAGATGCAGCCCTGACGAAATTGCCTTAACTACCCGTTTAGCGCGATGTTTTCCGGTAGCCGAGAAGATGTTACAGGCCACGTTGTGTGAAGAACAGGGAGGGGGGTGGTATTGTTGGGTTCGTTGTGAGAGGAGGAGGAGGGTCGCCATTGTTGCCTTTTGAGAGATGATTTGCCGCATAGGTGTTGGGGGAAGGCGGTTGGGGGCGTACCGAAGGACCCTCCGTCCAAGGGGGAAGCGGGTCGTACTAACATATCCCCTTTCAAAAAATCGATGATAGTGGTGTCCCTGACAGGAGTATTCATCCCATCCCCACCGCGCTACCAGGCCTGAAACTGCTCCAGAGCGCATTTTTTACGGTCAGAGCGGATATTGCATATTTTGCCTGAACGCAGGAACTTTCATGACCCTCTAGCATATTTTAGACTGTCAACAACTATAAAAGGCTTCTTTCACAGTTGTTATCGATCTTTTATCGTTTTTTATGTATATTTATTCAAGAAAATTTAATGTTTCTGCCAAGCTCTTCAGCGCCGCCTTATAAGTGTTCTAAACAAATAAAGAAATGTTTGAGAGATCGCAAACGTGCTCAAAGCGATAAAGTAAAATAAACATTAAAACAGCTATTTATGCACTGTAGAATTCATATGACACTCCAAAAAAGCCAAGTCATACCTTCCTCAGCTCTTCCGTCTGTTTATTCTTTGCCAACATATTTCCAAGCCAGAGACTCCTCTTTTCTTCTTAATGTCAGCATCACCTGACGCGGGTGTTTTCACTAAAATTGCTTCTTGTTATTGAAAATTCACCATTATAGCTATAACTCCACCTAACTTCGGATTAGCATACTAAATGGTCCGTGTATTGACCGCAATGCACTTTTTTTCCACCTTCGGCTTTACCCTTTTTCGGATTGTTTCCAATACACTATCACTGAACCGGCTCACCACGGATGATGGCAGAGATGGGATTATTTTTTGAACAAAAAAGCGGTCTCGCACTGGTGTTCGTGGTCCATTGGCATTCTTTCATTCTCTTTGTTCCTATATTTCCATTTTTTGGCGTTTTTTATAAGGTCATATAAATTGAGTGTTTTCTTCGACTCCCCGCCTTCAAATAAAGGACGATCTGCTACATTATTTAACTGCAGGTGTCCCAAACTGCGCAGGGACGGCCAAAAATTTTATTCCAACAATTTTATTCTGCTTCTTTAAAAATTAGATGGACGAACCAAAGTTAGTCAGATGACGGATGACGTTTTGATCGTTCTGATGAGGAAGAGATGTGATATGGTCCATAACTGTTCCTCCTGACATTCTAGCGTTTTGATAGGTCGCAAACGAACGAAGCTATTAAGCTTACGAACGTTGCAAACAAGAAAACCTGTAAAATACCAACTCTCACTGTGAACAAACCAGTAAGTGTGCGTTCATGCTTTGTGTACGTCAACGTTCGAGCGATCAGGGAAGTATAATATCATGATATGATATCCGCGTGGGGTTTTACTTTCCCCTTTCCCCCGCGTTTCGCCTTCGCCCGTGAATCGATACCGACACTTCCTTAGTCGCTCAAAACGCTTTCGTACGTAAAACGCTGACGCAAAGTATGAACGCAGCCTACTGCACGCAAAACGGTTACAACGAAAAAGTAAGTTAAAGGTAAAAAAAAATTACAGACGGATGTTAACATGCTGCGAACTACCTAAGTATTTCTCTCCGGTTATTTGAAAGGAGCCTGAGGCATTGTCCACAGATTGCGACCCGGCGGTTGGGAGAAAAGCAATAAATAGTCATCGATCGGAAATCGCCCAACCGTCCAACCGCCGCGGTTGGGCGGTTGGGCGAAAAGCAGTAGATGTGTATCGATTTCGCTGGCGAAAAACGCCACCGCGATGGAGCTAGCGTTTTGTCGAAGGCGAAAAACGTCGCGGTTTGGCGAAACGCCCGTCGATACGTACCAAAACCCTTTCGCCCAACCGCCAGTCGATATGTATCGAAAGCTTTTCGCCGAACCGCCGCGTTTCAGAGAAACGCTGGACCGCAGAGTGTGAACAATGCCTGACCTTTGAGTTTTCAGTTTGCACTGCTAATCGCTCAACCCAGCGCTAGACGAGTCACGTGAGATTGATCACTTGATCACTTATTTTCGAAAGGGTCCGGTATGAGTGGGTACCAGGTCGACAGAAAATTTACAGCCAAAGAGACAGAAGCGTCTTAGTTGCTTTACCCAACAATGTAAATACTTGAGCTCTCTATTCTCATTGTCAAAAGAATTTTAACAAGAGGTATTCGGACGAATATTGCGCGGCACCTACAGTTTTACTTTCCAAACCAACTAATAATGACCACTAAGGGCTACTACTTTAGCGCGAAATTGTTTAATTGTCATTAAGTGGAATTTTCATTAAATAGCTGTAATATGGAGCGGTTCAATTAGCCCATTGTCACAGGATTGATTGGTCGATCTACAGGAAGTTATAGAAGTGATGCCCGAACAATATACGTAAGGTGATAATGTTCTATGTCGTTAAAACAAAAGCGACGGGCCATAAAAAGAACAGCAGCCTCTCACTAGGGAAGTTCGTTGCACTTAATGACACACCTCCGAATTGAACAAAATAAACCCAAAAAAGGGCTGCAAGAACTTCGGATTTCTACTCAAAGTAGTCCGTTATAACCACAGAAAACGCTAGATGACAAAAAAGCTACGGAACTCACGAGGTTGCGCCGATCAACGGAAAAAACAACAGCTGCACGTCGTTTTGAAAGCAGCCAGATGATATGCATGCCAAGAATCCATGTGCGATTCGCAGGTCCGCGAGTACTGTAGCTATGACACTTTGCCAAGGCCTTGTAGTTCGCTGGTGGCGCAATATTTCATAAGTATTACGTCATGAACAAGTGGTTTTGGTAGGTCTGTTTCAGTCCAGAACCGACGGAGTCATGCTTCTCCCACCGGAGCGCTACTCATGATCCATTCAAGCATAGTACAGCTCTCTCCTTAGTCGATTTATTGCTATATCGAGCGGTGGATGGTCTGTAGCAGTTTTCATGTCTTTTTCTTGTTTTCTAATTTAACAAGTTTCCATATTAGCCTCAACAAGAACTACTTTTGTCTCCTCATTTATTAAGGTTTCGATGTAGTTGAAGCAAAGGTCCCCTGTTCAACAGATTACGCCACGGTTACACTTTGCGACGGAGGAGATTCGGCGATTTGAGAGGCTCGGCGATGCGCTGGTTTGAGAAATTCAGCGATCCGGAGTTTCAAGAGATTGCCGGATCTTCGCAGTTGCTAGCGACCAGCGCCGATCGATACCTATCCAATTCTCACGCGCGCGATTAGCGAAAACGCGGATTCTCCCAAATCATCGGGTCGCTCAATCGTCACTGCCTCCAAAGCGATGCCTATTCTTTCCTCTCGTGCAACTCTCAAATCGCCGAGTCTCCCCCGTGGCAAAGTATGAATGCAGCTTGAGTCAAGAGATGCCCGTTATGGGCGCGAACTCCTTTAGGTGAAAAGGGAGTCCGCATTTTATGTAGGGTTCACCCAGCTCGGACTTATATTTCCAGATTATAGGTAGAAACATGATGCATTGGACGCAACCAATGCTGCGCCAGCGTTTCGGGTCCTTCCTACCAGCCGTCAGTTTGATTTAGATTTTCATAGGAAATCTGTCCCTGAATTTGACATCATAGCTTCAGTTTGCAAATCGGACAGTAAATTTTGCCCAAAACGGTTCAGTTTTTCTTTTTCGTCGTTGTTTCTCGGTCAGACAGCTTCAGAGCGCGTTCATAATTTGCGAGCCAATCGCCCGGATCGTGCGATCGAATCGCGCACTATGAACACACTTCCTCAGGGCAATAAAAGAGAGCGCTAGTCCAAAATATTGGGTTGTTATTGCGGACCTCTTTGTTCTACTGTGGCGGGACTGCATACTCGGTAACCATTGCATGCCCAATATGCGAGAACTGTAGTCGTGAAAATGTTTTGCACCAATGCTCTAGTCTAGTACAATAGCCCGCCAAAACGGATTTTATCTGGCGTTATTCGTTATTAGCAGCGTTGTTTCGTTCCATCACACTGTTTTCTAAGTTACGACCATTCATTGACGCTTTTTCTTTCAAGGGATCAACATCTCCCTCAGGACTATTGGGTTGAGCCTCGACCGTTCTTTCGATTGTTGCAAGGGTTTTAAAAACCATTTTTGTTTATTCCGTTTGTACATATCCTTCTTGCAACGTCGAAAATGTCGGGGAAAGGAGAATGCAGTGCGTGGGGTGGCAAAAGTGCCTGGGGACGGAAAGAGGAGGTATTTTTTTATAGTTTTTGTCATGTTTTCTGTAAATAACACGGTTTGTTGTCAAGGATTGTGAACCGATCGTTTCCTTTGTCGAAATAATGAGTGAAGATCTGGCTGAGACTTTGAACGAAGAGGAACGTCGGAAGGAACAAGAGTTTCTACAAGCGATTGCTGAAAGCGAAGCTACACCGGTAAGAATGTCAAGTTCAAGGCGGAGGCAGTTGGGAGAGGGAGGGGGTTACGCTGCGATAGTCGTTCTTCTGCTGCTGTCTTGCCAGGTCTTTCCAAAGCTTTAGAATGAGTGCACCCTTAGTTTCGTATCCGATCAAAGGCGAAGACAGACAGACATGACCTGACACTGTCGCGCCGCACAGACTCCATGTAACCACGTTTACAAGAAGTTCGTTGAAAGGCTCGGGCCTCCCGAGATTGGGATTGGGAGGGGGGGGGACTCGGCGGCGTCTCTTGTCCCTTCGCTAAACAATAAATATACCATCCTTCGGCTGCTCTGGTCGTCTGCGCTCTCAGTCCTCGCCTTGACAAGGGAAAGAAACACAGAGGCGCGGCTGAGTGTCCTACTATTAGGTTGACCGGAAAGTTTCCCGCCATTGAATTGGTGAGGAATCCAACGGCCAAGCTTTGCGACTTTACCAATCTTCTCCAGCCCAGATTCAACAGTTGATTGGGCATGGCCGAGCATCGCTGCAAGTTCCCTGGTAGTGGCGTACGGATCCTCTTCCACGGTGGATTGCAGCAACTTCAAGTCTAACTCCATCGGCCGGCCGGACCTTGGAGCATCTTGGAGAGAAAAATCTCCTTTCTTGAACTTGGCCATCCAGGTCTTGCACGTGTCGTAAGAGATAGCGTCAGCATATGTATCCACTATCTTGGCTTGGGCTTCCTTTGCGTTTAAGCCAGACTGATGAAGGAAAAGAAGACAGTGCCTCAGGTGCATCCTGTCGGGTTGAAACTTGGGCGGCATTTTGGAATCCAAATGCAAGCTGGGTGAGTGTGAGGTAGTGATGTGAAAGAGTCTCTTGCGTGCTTCATGCACACCCCACGATAAGTCATAAACATACATGCAAGGCTAATATGGTGCGATCAAACACGTGGCGGGAAACTTTCCGGTCAACCTAATACTAAATATGTTAGCACCAAGATTCGTAAGGAGCTTCTGGGTCTGAGGGTAGGGGTGGCTATGGGGCAGTGACTATGTATGTTCGTATGCGTCCTCTCTGAGATAGTGCTCCCTATGTGCGGCGTTTGGGTGGCGCCAGACTGCAAGAGTAGTATCGTTCGTTAATTGTTTGATAGTGCGCGTTTGAAGCGGTAAAGTAAGACGTGATTTCTCGTGGCTTAGGCATACAACAATGACGAGGAGATGGCGAGAGAACTTCAGCGTCAGTTCGACCGTGAATACGAACTTTCTGTAATTCTGGAGCAGGAGAAAGAAGGGAAAAGCACCGGGTAATTCGTTTTCCTCTTTTTTTTCAGTTTCTCTATTGATTTCGCCAGATATTTCCTAGTTTTGCTTGACGGTTTTGTCCAACTGTGCAGATCATATTCCTTCAGCCACTGTGACTGTAACTCCTGATCGATACTATCCGAAAACAGCCCAGGATTCTGATATTTCGAGTGACGACGAGGATGCCAGACAGTTTGTTACCGATCTACTCTATGCTAAGGTATTTTTTCGCTATTGTTGCACAGGTGACCCGCCCAGGGAGATGACCTGTCGTTGACGTCACATTGCACGTCACTGACGTGCTTGTGACGTCAATTCACAACGATGCAAGATAGGTTTTCTCGTTAGTTTTTGAAATGATGCGTCGTCTCCCAACTCGTACGGCCTCGTTTATGCCTTGCACGTGAGGAGATTTCCAGAGATCGCGCGACGAGAAAAGCAGAGGTATCGATGTTGCGGTTGGAGGGAATCAGCAATCTGGCGTTTTGGGAGATTTAGCGATCTGGCGAGTCTTTTCAATCGCCAGATCGATAACTTAACTTTCCACGACGCGCAATCCCTCTAATCGCCAAATCTTCCAAACCGCCAAATCTCCTCAGTCGCAAAGTATTAACGTGGCCTAACAGGCTGGTGCCTTTAGATAACGTCGTTGCACTCTAGACAGTGATTCCTTGAGGTTTTTATTCAGCTTTAATTAAGTTAACCGATGATGCACCAACACACAGCAGCCCAGTGTTCCGTAACTCTGGAGGAGATATGGTCACGAAACACGATGCCAATGCTTCTGCCAGGCGAAATGCTGATAAAGCCATGAATGTGAGTGGCTTCCATGTTTACGAGAGCAAGTACAAGATAACTGGCGAGTATTCGACAAGAATTTGTCCTTTCTGGGCGTTATTCTAGTGTAGTAGGGCTATGTAGGGATTGTTTTATGCAAACTTGGGATAACTGTAGGAATTTCTGTCGGAGTCCTTCACAGAGAAATTGATTCGCTCCTGAGGCTTTTTCCCCCAAGCTCAAGACAAAAATCCTCATTTAGTTAGCTAAAACCGTTACTCCACCGCAGTGCCCAACCTCACTAGAATAGCGCCCTTCTGTTCGTAAAAATCTCTTTTGCAGATAGTTTTGTCATCAAATAGTTGTTTTTCGCTCTCATGTGCGAATAGACTTGGGCACTACTCGGCTAGCGGGGGGGGGGGGACATTTTGCACTTTGCTTGTTCTTTTTATTACTTCATGTCCATTAACATGCCTCGCTTTGGTAACATGTAAACTGCTGTGAAGCTGTGCAGCTGTGTAGCTGTGCACTAAGCCACTTCGCGCACAGGATTTTACAGGTCTTCACATGGTGACCTGTATGAATATTGTTGAGTACTGTTCAATGTCCCCACCAAGCCGAACTACGCCAGTATTTGTTGTTTTACCTTCTTCTCTTACAAATTATGTTTATTAAATTTGCCAGAGAAGTTTCTAGGATAAAGTCAATCTGGCGTTTGGTGACATGAACAAGGAGCAGATCAACAGTCGCGTTTTCAACTCCCTTC
>MU912748.1:20660-34211 GCA_036418165.1 Cooperia oncophora
ATAAGCAAATCGAAAGAGTGTCATTCACCAAACAAAGTAACAAGTACTGTTATTATCTCACATGCGTACGTGAGATTGGAGATGGTATAGTTGTTTTCTACTTGACCTTGATCGTTCTCTCCGTTGACTATTCCTTTGAACTCTTACTTTCAAGTAACCTCGCTTGAACTAAAAGACGAAGACTGCTGTCAGATGGTGCAACGGCTGGAGAGAAAGGCCAAAGCTATATAAAGAATTTTCAATACCAGACATTCCCTGCAAAACGTTTTTTGAAATTTGTTTTGCGGTGCCTTCGCCCCGCCCCTCATAAGAACAGCGGACAAACAACACATTTCCAGAGTGAAGATGGCCATCAGAAAAAACACTGATCACTGGTGCTTGATTTAATGCAGTGCACAACTGGCAACTGGTTACCGTTCAAACTTTTCTCCCCAAACAATCAATCGAAAAAAAAATTCCTGAGCCACTAGATGCACTTAATGAGAACTTTCGATAATCAGGTTTAGGACAGATTTAGTCTTTTCGTATTGCGTCACATTACACATGACTTATAGTTTATTGTAATAAGTGATGGCTGACTCATCGCGAGGTGGACAAGACTCTCGAGGTCATCCCTCAAATTCGCGAATAGGGAGTGACCAGCCTTGCTGTTCCAAGGAGACGAAGTGCTCATGTAACAAGCGCCTAGCACTGAGTGGCCAAGAAGGAGAACCGGACTCCCGTGACCAGGCAGTGCAGCACTTTCCGTTATGACTGCCCTCATAGCTCTCTGCGACGGTGGGATCAGTTGGACCATTAGCCACACTTTCCACATTTGCGCGCTGCTCTTCTTTTCCAGCCTAGAAGAAGGGGTGGGGCATCGACAACGTGAGAACTTTCTCCGTCGACTCCGCCCATATAATCTGCGCAGAGAGCCCCAGACAAGATGTACCATGTCATACTGAGGATAATCTTTCGTACGTTGAGCACCTGCTATCTGAAGTGCCAGCTGTTTGTGATTAGTAAAAGCGTAACCAATCACGAGCACATCGAAGGAACAGGTACACCAGAGTTCACCTATACATGGCTACTCTTCAGCTTCGCTGACCGAACCCAGCGTTATTTCAGACGCAAGCCTGGACTGACCCTATCCTAAGGTAGGGTTGAGACGGGGACTGGGAATCAGCTCAAACTGGATAAAGCATTGATTTGACTCAGATTTTAAGAGTAAGAACTCGTGATCATTCCTTTGAAATACATGCGCAGAAAAGGTGTACAGTTTGGATTCCGAATTCGAATCAATAAATCACAGAGCGTTTTCTCCCACTGCTGATACTACATTGTAATAATCGCCCATTTAAGGATGCACCTTCGACCTTGGGCAGTACACCAGCACTTCGTTACACCTGCATACCTGTAAGAGCACTTTGCCGTCCGTTTTCTTGAAAAATCGTGCTTTCACAACAAGCAATTTTCGAGTGGGGACTGAAAATTTTTTCTGTCGAAAGGCGAAGACTTCTCAAAGAGCTGATGACACCTTTCAGTGCGGGGGTAGGGGGGGGAGAGGACACCTGTAAGCTCTTGTCAGCACGCCAAATCCTTTTAAAAGCACGCATAGGAATACTGGTAAACCTTGTCAACCCCCTGTAAGCCTTGTGAATCACAGCCGAGTAAACTGCCTGTCAAACGGCTCCAACCGACTGCATGACCATGACTCGTCTGAAAAGGCAAAAGTGTTCACGAAATAACTGGCCGGCTTTTACAAGTCATTGTAAGGACCAAATCTCCTTCCAATTCCTCTAGGAATCCTAAAGGAACAAGTGTGCATGGCGCGCATCACAAAAAGGACTGACCAACAGCTAATTTTTGACAACGGAACATCAGGAACTATGATCATTAGCCACTCCTGTTCGTCAAGCTATCTCTGAGTTGTAGGCACAAAATAGCACCAAACTCTTCACAGTCATTAACGCCTACTTAGCCGATCGGTGACCTGGAAAACGTTAACTACGCAACATCACATCACATTTCACCAGTTAGCCTAAAGTTCATGTCAACGTCTAACGCCTAGTATCGTCCTTTTTTCCAAAATTTTCTGGAATTGTTTTGATCTATACTTCGATTTCCCCATTCTTTTATTTGCAGATGTATTCCTTCTGGTCATTTCCGCCACGTCCTGTCTCCCAACTCGGCCGATTGTTCCTGTTTTTTTAATCGCTAATTTGTAAATGTTGATATGATCTAGTACTTTAAAGTAACTGTAAATTGTCCCTGCATCAGTAAGATGACGCGCACATGTTACTGCCTTTGCGCTGATTGTAGAGGAAGGAGGGCCGTACGAACAGAATTCAAGAATGACGATCGCTTCCTTTGAGCGCTGCGCTAACCGCAAACAGCACATATGCCTTCGTCAAGTTCTGCATTTCGAGCAGTTCAAGATGCTAAACACGCTTTCTAAGTATGCATCTCGCAGACTCATGAATCCGAGATTGTGGTGTCCCGTCCCGTTCTTAACAATGACGAATTTGAGAAAGTGCGCTGCGCGAGGCTGATGGTGGGAGAGAGAGCGATAAGAGAGAGCAGAGAGAAGAGAGAGAGAGAGAGAGAGAGAGAGAGAGAGAGAGAGAGAGAGAGAGAGAGAGAGAGAGAGAGAGAGAGAGAGAGAGAGAGAGAGAGAGAGAGAGAGAGAGAGAGCTTTACGATATAACTACTAATCAGGGAGTGGAATCAGAGCACGTCCTACGCTGAAGAACTTCAGCAAGAGGGGGGAGAGGAGCAGGAGTCGTATTTGGTAACTGAAGAGAGGCACTTTGTTATTTGAAGGCTAATGTTTGGGTGTGTCGCTGTTCTCGGCTTTGCTTGCTTCAGGCTAGGGCGCTGTGGTATGTACTTGAGCCCGCGGCTGCAACGGCAAGCGCTTTTGTTTCTGAAACGGCAAAAATTTTGGAATAATGCTAAGTTTTTTTCTTGGAGAGAGGATCACTGGAACGAGGGGGATTATTTGGAAATACTGAAGAAGAACCATGATCCTTACTGTAAATGCTGGAGTAATTTGGGAAGTATGGTGGGTAGAATGGATAAGGTTGTACCAGAGGAAGGGAATTTAGAGGGAGGTGGTCACATTTCGCAAAAATTTTCCCCACCGTTCACTGACCAGGGAAGTCCGCCAAATTACCATGGAACTTTGAATGGAGACCTGGGTAAATCGATAGAGTCTATAAGGTTATTTACAAAGATAGATAGCATAACTGCAAACGGCATTTCACAAGCAACTTATGAGCAGGTAAAGTTTGTAATGGTGCAGTAGGGTGGAGGCTTGGTGGTGAGCTGTGAAGCATAAGCGAGGAATCGCATACGTCGAATCGAGTCGTCGAACGTCGAACCTTTAGCCACTGAACCACCACGACTGGATTCGACGTATGCGATTCTCAGCGCTTCTGCTTCACAGGCTCAGCCTCCACCCTACTGCACCATTACAAACTTTACCTGCTCATAAGTTGCTTGTGAAATGCAGGTTGCAGTTTCTATCTATATTTGTAAATAACCTTTTGACTCTTGTCGATCTACCCAGGTCTCTATTCAAACTCGCGCATGGTAAGTTGGTAGAAGCTTCCCTGGTGAGTGGAAAAAGAGTTACCTCTGTAGAATCCGGGGCTCCTGACGAGCCCTCACTCACAGATCCCAGAGGTCATACCCAGGGAAAGAAAAAACTTAAAAGTCTCTCCCTTGAGATTCTTTGTATCGAAGCTGAAACTCAAGTTTGACCTAGCCTTTAATTGTTGTTTCTCTTGGCTCAGTCGAGTAATGTTTGCAGAAATACTTCTTGCAAGCATCTCTCTTGTGATTGTCCCTCCCCCCTTATTTTTTCTTCCGGATCGCACCCCTTTCTCCGTGCAATTAATCGACATCCTTGGGCATTTACCGTTGAGAGTTCATTTTCAACGGAATCAAGATCGGCCCTACTGTTTCGTGTCGAATTACTCAGGTAAAGGGCAGCACGTGGTGATGCCGGTATTCTGTCGATATTTATCATTTCCTCACAAAATGAACTATTCCTCACTGTACGTGCTCAAATATTTACCGGAAAATTCACGGCAATGGCCTGCACCACTGTCTCCTGTTCTGTACAAATACACAGAACATCTACAGGAAAACCACGAGACACTTGCTGTCGGCTAGTAAGTTGCCTTCTTTTTTATTGTGCCGTACCTCCTTTTCAACTGGTGTTGGCAGCTTTAATCCCACGCTGTCGTTGAGCCCGCAATCATTCTATTGGAGCGCCATGCATTTGACCTTTGCCCGCTATCGTGGAGCCATTTGAATGCACGATTGTCACTTTGCAGCGACGTTTGAAGACTACAGCTGATTTGCAACTGAGTAATAACATCAGCCAACACTCCCTGAATATATTGTTGTGACAAACATGACGCTTTAAGCATGTAGGATACGCGCCTTTTCACGCACAGAAATATGCTGAACACTTTAGATAAAATACGTATTCATGTGAAGCGACATGGTGCAACCAGAAGTTATTTGTAATGACACGCTTTCAGGAGCTTTGATCGCTAGTAGAAGGGCATTTCCGCACTTTCCGGCTCGCGTTTTGCTATTGTCATTTACCAAAACAGATCTTATTTTGGACGAGACCCGTGAATTCTGATAAAGGGCCTGGCAGGATGATTACCGACCCTCTTTGTTACAAGAACTTGACGGCTCAACGGTCTTTCAGAGTTTACCCTGTATAAAGAGTCGTTGAGTACCATTCACTGCCGCCACACCAAACGCGAAGCTGCGTCCACTTCCATATTAAGTCGATAGAAAGACCAAATAAACTGTTGCAAATCCAGAAACGGAAGAGAGATAAGGATGCAACTTCTGAGAAAAAGTACCGGAAGAGTAGTATGTACTGATAATCTCTCGATCATTTGAACTTTTGTCACAGTGATTTTCGCCCAGCACGTATCATGCTGTCTTGTTGGATATGATGGGCTCACTAGGAGAAAGATGAGGGGAGGAGTAGGGAGAGTGGAGGGGGTACTCTGCTCCATATAAAAGCTCAAATATTTGATCTATTGCCCTTTCCCTGTTGACTACTTTTAACCCTCGTTACTTTTACCGCCGTACACTCCGCTGGATTAAATCGGTAGCTGAGTTTTTCCTGGTCCATTTATGGTCCGATATTGAGCGTACCATCCAGAGGATAATAGCTAGCCCCTCACATCTGGCACGTTTTCTTCGGCGGCTCGTATGGCCATTATGGACAGCTGTGACGTGCACCCCACGCTTCCCATTACATCTCTATTAACCGTTCGACGACTTTTGTGCGCTGTACTCTCCCAGAAAGGCCAAATCTGGCAACAGTTGAGTGACTTTTGTTCATTTCCCATTGTGTATGGAAATATCGGAATGACAATTCTGCGATGCAGGCTATGTTTTGAAACGAGCGCTAAACAAAAAGCGCCATCAATACTGCCAGCGGAATGTCAGCTGATTCATCCGTTCATTTATTTTCTCACAGATTTCTATAAAAATGTCCAGCTTTCTTTCCTGACAGGATAAACTATTTGAAAAACCTGCACCACCTTACAATTTTGGGCCATATAGCCAAAATCAATATTAGCCTTCATTTTTTCTGTCCATCTTCTTTTGGCTTTTCTCTGTCCCTGAAGCTTCGATACCCACCGAAAGTGCGGATTCCGCCACGATCAGGCAAACTGCGCAACCATGCTCCTCCCTGTCACCAGGATGTGTCTCAAGTATAGTCCTTGTTCGCTACGTATACTGCAGTGTGTCCAGAGGCCGGGTTTGGCGCAGCGCCAGCCTGTTCTCCACCAATTATGGAAGCTGGCAGACAACCACAATTGGTGGAAAACTGGCTGGCGCCGCGCCACACCCGCTTCCTGACACGCCCCAGCATCCGCAGCAAACAAGACTGTATGTGGGAGCACAAACCGTTGATATGGTAGCAATACAAAGGCTCAGTTTACATGTATATACTTCAACCAGCACGGCGCGCCCGCTTACTGAGCGCTTCAGCTAAGCAGCAAACAAACTTGATATGCCAATTCGGGAGAACACTAAACCCCGTTGATACTGCGCTGCATACATAAGGATCACTTTCATGTATATACTTAAGATATTGACAAGAGCGCCCTCACTGCCTTGACAATCTCCCGCAAACGGAACAACGCCAATGGGACTGACAGAAGTTCCAGGATGCAATCGTCTCGCTTATGCAGATTGAATTTATAATCTTAATGCGCATCACGCTCACTATCTGTACGCTCCTCCCCGCACTAATGCAGAATTAGTCGTGCTTGTAAATATGAAATAGAAGTTGAAGAATGTTCGCCTTTCCCTTGTCGGCACTTGTTTAAAAATGTTTTTCTTATTGGCACTGTTTTTTGGGTTTTTCATATACTTACCAGTTTCGCCTTGTGATGCGGCGGTGAGGGCGGGGGGGGTCTCATAGGGCCCAAAACTCTACTACCCCCCAGCCACTTGAAGCAGCAGTTGCATTAGCATTCGTCGTCACGCCTCCGAGCCTACGCTTAACTTGGGGTACGTGCATCCATACCGTGATGCCTCGCACTGCTGATCATTTTCGTTCTTCATTACCTTTGGCAGGCGCAACCCCCGACCAGCTGCACTTCCCCTTCTATTTTTTGCATTGACATGTCAAGAGAAACCATAATCAATCATGACTAAAATACATAATGTCAGACGTCAGAGCTCAACTGAAAGCGTGAGCTGTGGTACCGAATCTTATCTGGGTCTAAGGCTTCTGCTCTCAGCTAGTTTACTATGCGAACAGGGAGACTCCTGGTCCCCAAACGCAGTTATGGTTATCCACAAACACATGATTACATTACTGGACAACTTCCGGACCCGCAGTTTTGAAAATTGTGAATAGCGGCAAAATCTTGTTTGTTTTGGCCCGTTGACAAAACAGCGCACAGCCAATCGACTTATCTAGGCTCTGCCTGAGCCACTCAACACATGGCAACTCACTCAAATACCGGTCCTCGCAGGACGTGTCCTGAAGACAACCTTACCAGAACACTGAGCGACTGTATAATCCTTAACATATAAATAGTTAGGCCTAGACACTCATCTTGAATGAAACGAACGAGTTATGTGCTAACGATTCTTCGCTCAAAGAAGTCAAAGCGCATATGCGTGCGTGCTAGACGGCTAAGTGTACTGGATCATGATGGTTTGTTTATTGTGAACGCCTCTATCGAGGTGGAATGCTCTTTTGCTCGTCAGCAGCTGCTTTCTCACATTTAACGACTTCACGTTGCTCACTCACTTCACCCACCATTAAAAAAATAGGTTCCTCCGCTTCTAGGACTATTTTATTGACAACTAAAAGACCACCGGAATGAATTTCATGGTTCTGGTTCGTAGAGCCTTTGGTCGAAACCATATGTCATCTCTGCTCAATCTCGACACCCTTTTCAGAATAAATCCAATAAAAAGGGCTTTTGAACAGGGACGCGCCATCCACGGCTCTCTTTCACGCGGCCCAGCTCGTTCGCAAGCGGCCAGACGTTCCGAATAGAGTGGTGGAAAAGCAGAATAAAGCTCTCGTTCGCTCTCCCCGAAGCCGAAAAATGACCCCGTGCATTCTACTCAGTTATTTTGCGGCATTGACATGATAGGCTCTACTTTATCAATACTGAACAGCTGGTTACCTTGGTGACCAGCTGGACAAAGTATGTTCTTTCGAAATACTCACAGGCGCAATTCAGCCCAGGGGGGGGGGGCATTTGCACTTTCGCTGCTTCTCAATGTCATTTCATTACATTACAAGGGCTGGCACATATTCTTTACGATATTGGAGTGTTTTTTTTACAAACTTCAACTGGTACCACTACATGGTCTCACAATATTTCGCAGATCTTCACTTGATGGCTCGTTGAGGAGGTAAAGAATGTGCAAAGTGCCCCTCCCAAGCCGAACTGTATCTGCTCATCTTTTGAGAAGTTCAAATTCTTTTATATGATGGGTTCCCTCACCTGTTTCCAGTTCATAATCGTATAATCGTATTGTGATGAAGTCCCTGGGCCCTGAGTTATTGAGAATTTGCATTTGGCTCTCTGTCTGCGTCCCTCATTTGGAGAACTCCCTCGAGGTGACCCAGTCTGCTTTGTCAACCACTACGATTGCGTCAAAATAAAGTCGTTGGACTGTTTGCTAATCTGCCTTTGCTATGTTTTCCTCGTCCAGCAAGGTCGCGAGGCAACTCAGCCCTTCTGCGCTTGCTAGCCCTTATCATACAAGGTTCAAACTTCAATGATAACGCCCGAAAATGCTGACCCAGCTTGGTAGATGTCCTTCCCTTATCTTTATTCAATGAGGCCTTTTCTGCCTACACAGTTTCTTTGGTTGTGCTTTTTGGTCTCCACACGAACCTTTGGCCACTTCCATAAGACCACTATCACTATCAGATAACCCACAAAAAGCATTTTCTTATGGTGTTTCATTGAAGCGGTCGTTCAACAGCCGAGCTTTTTGCACTACCTTCAGACCTCATAAAGTAGTACGGTACCTGTAGATTTGCTTTGAAATAGCTATGGGGATTCCAAAGTCTCCATAGCTATCTTGGTACCTTATAGAGTACTGAGGTATTTGGGATTTTTTTTCCGACGTGCTCTAGTACTGTTAAACAGGTCACAGCCCAGTCCAGAGCTCTAAAAAAAGTAGTTTTTAAATGGCATAAGAAATCACCGACGAAATAGAAGACCTATTCTGACATTGCGCTTACCTCCCAGCCATAGCACAATTCCTTGCCCAGCTGTGACAGTCATCTCCACCCTCTAACTGGGTTCTTACTGCCGCGTCCAATCTCTTTGATAGCGCTATTGCAGCAGTAAAGCACTCAAAAAGGGCAGAAACTTTTCTAGAATCCCAGTTTTACTTCTATTTCAATGACTTTACGTATACTCTTCTATCATAGTCCATTTTAGACATGACTGTGCTCGACCAATTTGTCGAGACAGTAGTGGTAGTCCTGAAATGCTTGGTGCTCTCACTTATTGCCAGTGTTCTCAATCAACCGAGGTTCAAGGAAGTGACTGGGAACGTCTTATGGCAAAAGAGGTATGCAAATATAGTTATAATCCCCGCGTATTAGGTCTCTGAACTCGGAAAGCAGGATGAGACATTTTCCAATTTCTCGGCCGCGCTGCGCATCATGCGGCCGGTGGCGAACAAAATCTCATGAACATCAGGTTTGCTCGACTGAAGCAGCGAAATTTCATATGGAATTCAAGCGAAGCCAGGACTTCATGCCCAGCGAATCAAAAGTTCTCCATCCCTTTTGACTTCGATTTTGAAATGCCGGTAGGAACAACTCGTCGCAGCCGCGTGGCGCGACGCTCGATCGCCACGCACCGCCCAGTGAAGGCAATTGTGTATTGTCTCGTTACATAGTTCCATTAATTTTTTCGCATTCTTTGACTTAGCATTTTGATGTCACGAGCTTAGTTGAGACCTAATATCTCCCACCTCCTTTTTACCAGCCAAAACTCCCACTAACAACTAACTTTGCAGTTTGCGAAACTCGGAGCAAAGCTGGTGCTATGGGACATTAACGAGAAAGGCAATCTGGAAACAAAGCAAATGCTTGACGACATGAAAGCTGAGGTAACTTTTTACATATAGAAACGGGATAACCGTTGAAGAAAGTTTACGCAAGTGCTCAGAACAAAATTTAAATCAATTTTATAAATCTACAGAGGTTAAGCATAGCAACCTTGCCGTTACGGAATAAAACGCAATGATATTATGCAACAAATGCCACTACAGTGAGAACATAAGGCATCGTGAGATGCGACTGATAAAACATTATGCAGTCATTTGCACAAAGGACAGCAAATCAGCCAGAACTATTACTAGCCACTTACAAAGTAGTAGAAACTAAGTTCGTGGAGTTACTCTATTCCTTACTACTCATCCGCTTCCTTCACTTCAGGAAGGATTTGAAATCCGAGGTCAAAATGAAAGAATCCGTTTGAAAAAGTCCGACTGAGCCGTAATCGAATATACCAACACGAATCCTTGCCCATTCTTCATGTAGAGATCGCGCATTGCTGTGAATTGTTCCTGAATACATTCAGCCCTGCTGAAAATTTATGGATAATGAGTCCATGAGAAATGAATGCAGGTCAGGAGATCCACGCTGCGGCGATGCACGCGAAAAAGAATATATACTGACAAAACATTTCAGGTCCACTAGATCGTTAAATCGATGAGATCCTGGTGTGAATGCACACGTCATTTCACATGCAAAGCGCATAGCCGCAACTTGCACCCCCTCCCCCGCGACATCCAGTTAGTTAGCCTACCGTCCCAGCGGTGTCCAGGATTTCCAGCATACATTGCTGACCATCAACTTCCACTTGCTGAAATTGAACTGCAAGATTTTTTATCATTCGTATGATGGGAATTATGGGGGCGAGAGTGACATGACCCACTTACCTTCCTATAGCTGTCCTCAATTGTGGGATCGTATTTCTCGACGAAAATCCCTTGAACAAACTGGACTGTCTGAAACGAGAATGAATGTAGGCAGGTTAAAATACTACTAGCAATAAAAGAGGCGTTGATGACCTTTAAGGGGGGGGGGGGGGGGCACATCTGTAAGCTTTTTTCTGCATACCAACTCCTGTTGAATGTACGGAAAGTCTTGTCTACACCCTGTAAGTCTCGTTATCACCTGTCAAGCGCCCTGTGAACTCCTGGCAAACTTGCCAAAATGAAATGAAAAATATGCCAAACTTGCAAGATTTCCAATAAAATGGCGAAATGGTGTACAAATGACGTTAGTATCATTCTGCCAAACTTGACAGGAGTTTACATGGTGCTTGACAAGAGTTTCCAGGATCTGCATGATGAGACACGACTGGGAAAAAAAACAAAAGAATAGCAAAGGCAGAGACACATACGGAAAGCTTACAGGTGTGCACCCCCTCCCCTTCTCTGTGACGAAGTTGTTAGCTCCACAAGAGTAATATCTAACCAAAGCGGATTTGCCGACACCTCCACTTCCCAGCACCACTATCTTGTATTCTCGCATTGTTCCTGAAAACTACTCGAAGTAATAATATCACTGAGGCAGTAAAAATGAAGCCTTCGACAGATTGCAATCCGTAAATCACTTTTTCAAAGAACCACGGCAATAATCTCAGGTCAACGATAGTGACAATACCAGTGAGATTTCCTGGACGCGGGTAAAGATAATCCAACGATAATCAGGGACGCCCTATCGCTGGGAAGAACTTTTGCAAAATACGACCCCTCCTCCTGAATTTCCTCCTCTGGTACGATGGCCCTTCCTCATCGTACCTTTCATTTTACTGACCTTTCCTAATTGTCCACCAGTTTTTCTAGGATTTTTCAAAAACCTCCCATTCCCCCCCCTCCAAAAAAATTATGTCGAGTGGCAGGGCGTAACCGCACTACTAGAATCAACTATCGAAAATGACAGTTGTACAGGAATTTCGCTGCGTCTTCAACTAAGAGACGGGGAGAGATTTTTACGTACGAAATTTTTGAAGCCGGTGATCCGCCTCTCCCAAAGCAATGAGCAGATACGACCCCTCGCTGGTAATTTCGTAGTGTACGAAGTTTCCTGACTAAGCCAGAGCACAGCGTGAACAGAACAGTGCACATCACCGTTGTGTGAAGGTATGAGTCTCACTAAGGGTTAAAAGTGCTTACAAGGGGTTAGTACTCGGCCGCTGAGGCGATGGAGATCGTTTTTAGACTCGGAACAATTTCTTCTATAGCTGTATAGCTGATAATTCCGATCAGGCACAGTGCGTACCCCTCCCGCTCGATGAAAAAATTTTGGGAATTTGGGAAGATTCGAGAGATAGTAGATAGTATGTGAGAGAATCGAATCGAGCTCCCTTCGAGGGTCGCACTGACGCCACCATTTCACCCTTCCGATGATGTACCCGCGTTGAAAAGTTCCCAGTTTATTTGGGTACCTGGGGTAGGGCACATTTGAAATCGGTCAACCTTGGGGATCTGAAAACATTGGGAGAAATTATAATAAATAAGGTGTTATCCTTCCGGGTGTGATCCGTGTTCTCCCCTTTCACCAAGGAACTCTTTAGTGAGAACTTCAAAAAAATGATGAAGGAGAAGGCGAGGTCACATGTTGGCCTTGAGAGGCACGCCCGAGACTGAGGCAGTGGTAAAGCGGGTCGTCGTGTTGAACGACCAATTTCCCTCATCGCCGTGACGTGACCTGAATTTGGGCATTTCGCAACGATTACTGCATTTACGATCATTTCTTTCAGCTAATGGCGCATTAAGATTTCCTCGCCTTATTAGAAAATGGGCTGTGGAGGTCTGCTGGCGAACAAGAGGCGGGTTTAGTTTCGCCGCTGGCAAAACAAGTTGTTTATTTGGACGGGTGAAAGTTTAATCCTATATCAGGAGCCTCTGGTCGTTAATGCATGATGGGGGCGTTCAAGGGACTTGAGTTGTAGAGCAGCCAGAACAAATTTCCCACCAATCGTTGCGGACTCAGTATGACGTCATTGGTGGAAACAGTTTCAGTTCACTCCCTGTCACGCCCCTATCGTCTGCAGGGATTATGACTGTACGTTCAATTGAGAGAGGCAATTCATTCTAAAGTGGCATAAGTGGTACTAATTGTGAGTGGCACATCTGTGTCTATTAAATCGTTTCTATGACCTTCACCCGAAAAATAGAGACGCCGCACCCTTTGGAAAGTGAGCAGTCAGTGGCAGCAACCATGAAACTACGAACCAGATGACAAAATTCCAACAACTTTAAAAATTTCACCAGTTTCACCAATTTCACCAGGGATAAAGAAATACAATGGCAGCACTTTAAGAAAGACCCTAGGCGCATTCGGTTTTGTAGGGGGGAACTTGATCTGCGCCAAGCAGTACAGCGTTTATCCCATTGAAAAAGAGACCCAAAATTACAAACGTAATCATTGAAGTGTGAAAAATAATCGTTAAGAGAATGCAAAGGAGGATGACCAGCGTCTAAAAAAATCTCCGCTTCAATGGAAATTAGATTTCGCCCGGTCAATAAAGAATATCTTGTAGCAAAAGGTCCACAGAAGGGTATCATCATAATTATTCGAGTGATAGCGCGCCAGCCGAGAAAAAAAAGCCAGAGATGGGTGGTTCTATCCATGGCTTCTGTCATCAGTACATCATTGCAATAAGGGCGTTGCAGGGGCGAAATTGTTGATTAATGTTAATATAAACGAAAGCTGACACTCGATGACGCGCTGAGAGGAATGCACAGGCGATATGTGGTAGAAAAAAATGACGTTCAGTAAATGTGCCAAGGAAGAGAAGCCGCCGAAATTACCCCAATTTAGAATGGCCGGGGGAAAGCAGCGATTCTCGCAGATTAGTGCAAAGTAGTTTCATGGTGCGGGGGAAGGCGGTAAAACGTTGGAGAAATTTTGCTAGAGTGAGCATTAAATATGGGCGAACAGCGATATTTTCAAATTTTGTAGTGATTGTAGAAAAAAAAACTGATGCAACTAGATTTTGTAGAGTTAATGTGTGA
>MU912749.1:0-39500 GCA_036418165.1 Cooperia oncophora
AAACAGCCGTCAAAGCAAGCAGCGTACACCCAGAGGGCTGAACACCCATGAGTTGAACTTGCTGAACTCGACAGCCAAGGAAAAGGAACGCACAGCATGGAGCAGACCAGTCTTCATAGCTATCAAAGATGGGTGACGGAAAAACGAATAATCCTCAGTAAACCAGATGTTAAACATTGATGCAATGCCTTTTCGTACAGAGATAAAACCATGAACTTGATATGTACTTCTTGGCAACATTCCCAATTCAACGAAAGCTCAAAAGCGAGAAAGCCATGGACGGTACAACTTTTCATTAAAGGTGCTATGTATGTGCATCCGAGAGGACCACTCTCTAGCGAGGTTTGACCACGCCACGGACTAACTCTTCAAAACCACCATACTCCCATTCTCATACTGCCTGGGGGGTGGGGTGTAGTGAGCTAGGCGCGCAAGAGAATTGCTTTCCTCAAGGCACGCGCCGCATTTGTATTAGGTTGTCCGGAAAGTTTTCAGCGTTTTGGGCGTTTCATTTTAAACGATCGTATTTTTTTAATACTCATCGGATTCAATCAAATTAAGCACCGTTCGAGTCAGCACACTTTTGCCAGTGTGACACCAGTCGAGAAATCCCATCAAAGTAAAAAACTGGGTGGTCGAGAATCTACGAAATCCACGAAGGCTTTTTTGACTGGTCCTGATTGATGAAGTATTTTCCAGCAAGGGAGCTCTGAAAATGTTAGAAAAGGTGATAGTCGGTTGACGAAAGGTCTGAAGAATATGGCGGTTGAGGTAGAACTTCAACCCCCAATTCGTTCAATTAATGGATAGTGATTTGTGAAACGTGTGGGTGGACGTTGTCATGCAAAGGGATCGGACCCTTTCTTTTGATAAGTGTTGGCTGCAGCTGACAAAATTTTCGGTACATTTCGTCGATTTCTTCACAGTAGGGTTCTGCTGTGATGGTTTGGCCTGGTGATAAAAAGCTATAGTGGATCACACCAGCCGATGACCACCAAGCCGTGACCAGAATCTTTTTTTCGTGAAGGTTCGGCTTTGAAAATACCTCGGTGGTTCGTCGAAATCCATCCACTGTCCGGAACGTCTCCTGTTATCATACATGACCCATTTTTCATCACAGGTACAATTCGGTCCAAAAACAGGTCGTTTCTGGCTGCGTAAAGCAATGCAAAAGGAACCTCGAGAGTGCCGATTCCTGCTGGTCACTTCGATTGTGGGGCACCCAATTGTCGAGTTTTTTCACCTTCGCAATGCGTTCCAGACCATCTACAACAGTGGATTTGCCAAAGGCCTAGCTCTTCTGCTATCTCTCGAACTGTTTGGGATGGGTCAGCCTCCAAAATCCCCCTAAATCCTCGTCAGATATTGCTTTAGGTCGACCGCTATGAGGTTCATCTTCAAGGCTGAAATCTCCAGAACGAAATTTGTTGAGCCATTGCAACCAGGCTTTCTCTAGCACTACTGGGCCCCACACCTGGTTTATTTGTTGACCTGTATCGATTGCGGATTGCCCCAATTTATAGTCCGAAGAAAAAAATCGTCCGAAGTGTCGCTTTTTCACTTGGCTTGAAAAAACTTGAAAAATGAGGTTTATCAAGCAATGTGGAAATGGCAATTATACCATCAGATAGCGGCAGGAATTCTCTAACAGGATGTGCTACTGAGAAGCAAGGCAGAATGAGTTTTTAATCAGCAGTGAATGTACAAAAAATAGGTGCAGCAAAACGCTGAGAACTTTCCGGACAACCTAATATAAACGGTATTGGTGTAGCACTGAAGGCACATTCCGCGATAAAATAAGGCTATGACCTCTAAATGTGTCGGACGATCCGGAAGACGATTTTGGAGGCTGCGCTACTTTCAAAACGTGAAAAACGGCAAGAACTCCGCTAGAAGCTGACTAATTAGCCCATGGACACCCCTTAGGCCCTGCCGACCTCACCGGCTGCTAGCTACTTACTAGTAACCACTATTTAATCTTTCTTTATAACATTTCTGACTGCTTTTTCTGCTGCTTTTCTCCCCTAATCTGATACTTAGCACTTCTTTGTGCCTGTTTGAGTTCCGTTTCCCGCAATTTGCGGTAGCGAACTGTGCCTTTTAACGCAACATCTGAAGGTCTTTTAGCGCGAGATGGAGTGGGATTTCTTCATGATTTCTCTGCTGGTTATTACCGGATAAAATATTTGCGTGGGTTACGGCTTGAAGGGAAGGACATGTATCAGAGTACTATGAAAAAGGCTGCTCGCGAGAACATGAGAATTTCATTTATTCGAGGGTTAACAGCGATAACGAAGAGGCGTTTTTCAATGTGAGAAGCGCAAATGATCCTTATCGAAAAATGAGCAGATTGTAGATTGAAGCCGAGGAAAAAATTGACAAAGAGTCCAGTGGATGGTTAATTTGTCACCCACAAACAGCTGACTACCAGTTAAGATCAAAGTAGCAGTTTGTATTCCACAACTGATGCTTCCACTCGGAATTTGATTTTCGGTTCGCTGACGATTGGAAAAAGAGGGCAAAGAATTTATCATCAGGGCTGCAGATGTTGTTTTCCGAGTGCAGAGATTACCAAGGTTCAGAGAACCATCACATAAATTAGCGAGGGCTGTCCAGTTCGTTGATCATCTACGGGGGTAGGATGGAGATGTCCCACAGTCTTTCCTACTTCAGGAGCGCTACGTTTCCCACCTACCCCCCCCCCGCACAACTCGCGCCCAACTACAGCTCTTTAGGAGAAAAGTGGGGAATTTTGAGACGAAAACTTCTGGAACAGTGGAGCAAAATGCAAGATTGAGAAAAATGCAGGTAGGATTGGGGACGGAGAATCGTACCAGCGGAGGGGGTCGTATTCTGCAAAAATTTCCCCTAGTGGCAGGACGTGCCCGGTCTGCGCCTACTGTTTTGCTCGACTCACTGGGCGCGCACTCATGTATTACTAATGCTGATGTTGCAGTACTGCCACTTTTTCCCTGCGTACTACCTCCTATGGTTCCAGAGCGCCGCAGAATAGAGGATGGCCAGTATGGACAAGAAGACAGACTGTTTGGAACAAGGGAAATTCTTCATTATCGCCCAGTCTATGGAAATATAGCTATTCACGTGATTTTCACTTAGCCGATTGCTGTCAGCAGTGAGTAGGATTTTCAGTGGGCGCCTCGAGCGGCTCCCAAGTTCAGCACTCGTCCCAGGAGTGATTTATCAGATTTTTGAAAGCGTTTTCACTGTTTTTTGTGCGGCAATTCTCTGGAGCATTATCTGTTATGAGGAGGCGCATCTTCTTGGAAAATGAGCCAACACTAGAGAAACTTTGCTCTATTTGGGAATCGGGGAGCTCCCACATTAGAACCTGGGAGCATGCCGGAGAAGGAGCCTGCATTGGACCACATTCGCTGGAACACGAGCTAAAGTGGTAGTACTTTGTGGTGAGGGAGAACGATGAGCTTGGCTGAAGTGCTCAGCGATCGAATTTCATATCAATATACAATGCGATCTACAAAACAACTGCAGTAAACGTCTGAACGCGTCATCTGATACCCGTTCTTCCCTCACATGAGAACGAGCTGTTCTCAACCTTCCGAACTCAGGCCAGGCTCTTACGCACGGACTGAGTACAATTTATATTTGATCTCTAGATGGCCTTTTAATCTGAACCCATTTGTGCAGCTTTAGCGCTGCTTCTTGGCGAGTCAAGGCTACCATTATGAGCTTTCCGACCCTGAAAACCTCATACTAGTGAGGAACTGTGCAAACATTCAACCTACTGGGGAAACAGTTGCACGATTGGTGGTAACCTGGTATCGCGAAAATCTGTAAAATACTGAGTTCCAGAAGAGCTTAAAAAGTGGAGAACGGGAGCAAGTGCGCACCACCACAGGCTGGCTATGTCCCACGGATGTGGCACTGAGCATTTCAATCAAACGCGTTCTATTTATGGATCCTTCTCCAAACGAATTCAAGGAAGACCAGTGCCCACTGGAAGAACTGAATGCAAACGAGGACACAGAAAGTGCACATTACTCAGTCTGCCCCATTTTCTTGGCTCCTATTGCGAGTGCGGCTAATTTCACTGGACTCCCTCAGCAATCAGTCGTGGTGCTTTGTGGAAGAACGCCTCACAAGAACGAATGTTCCAAACGAACGTTGTTTATTTCCATCATGTGATCTGATTTGACGTCTGAATAGTGCACTGGCATATGAAAGTGCAGATTGTGATATTCGACACGACAGAATAGTTTTGTCCCATTGGAGGACTCTTCTGTAGTCAAAAAGGGCAAATGTGCTAATGTTCCGTTCGCGTCACGAACGCCGTGGAAGTTGGAAGATCATGAAGAGATGCAGATTAGCCATCGAATGAAATTCCTACAAAGACCAAGGGGAAGTCCCCCTCCCCTGCCCTCACTACGAAACGCGATCTTGCCACAAGTACAACTGTGATCCCTCGATCCTTCTGCCACATCCTCCCAAAGTCTGCAATAAATTGCTTGGGCGGTAGTGGATGAGGGGAAAGGCGGAATCTACAGAACTACCGCGCAAACAAGTAAATATTGAAGACAATCTCCGATTTTTCTCTGAAAATCCCACACTCACCTCAGTATTGCCCTCCATGCAACGCAAATAACCCTTCTGACGGCCACTAAATCAACCCCCTTTCCGTTCCCATGCAGAAGAATCTTTGGGCTCCGTTCACACTTTGCGACAGCGTTCACCAGCGTCCCGAGCATCCGGCAGGAAAGGTACTAGGAAAGTATAAATATCGATCAGTTGCCTGCATTAAGAGCGGCCAGCAGCGTCGCGAGGATCAGTGAAGTACAGGTACTGATTTAGCCTTTGTCACGTCTACCAGCTGCGTTCGGGAGTGGGGAGTATGGGGCGGTGGGAGGGCAGCAGACACGTGGTAGAGAGTATGGTGCCTAGGAAGGTAGCAGCAACTTAATTATAGGTTTAAGTTGTCGGGCTGCGTACAGTACCCCCGCGAATTGCGCGTAAGATTATTGATTGCTGTGGATGCACGCAACGGATCCAGGACCACGCGAACTATTTAATTTTGGCGTGGAGTACTGGATCCCGGCCGAGGGCAGGGCACGCCATCGTTGTGATCATCACAGCAGGGGGGTCGTATTTGACCTCGAGGGAGGGGGGGGGTCGTGAGCGTGGGGACCTTTCTGAAGTGAGGGTGCAGCGATACCCAGCTGTCGTTCAGCTTCAATGATGAAAGACTTATCTATGTGAAGGACCTCTGAAGAGACCCACAGCAAGACAGAAGCAACCTGGCAGCGCAGAAATGGGGAACGGGCAATGACAGGGAATATGATGGCCTCCCACAACGGCGTCATGAATTAATATTAAAAGATGAAGGATAAAGTCTCCGCCGTTGATCAACCCCTTTGTGGGATGCGGCACGCATTCTACTTCCATTCAGAATCGCAGTGGCTTATTGAATGCGATGTAGCCTATACAATGACTTGCGGTGGCTAGCCGATGTACAAATCAGTGTTTTATCCTCCCAGGCGAATCTGGTACCATCTTACTGTTTTCGGAAGCGTAGAAGCTTGGTGGCCTTAGAACGAAAGGTCGACCGGGATTGGAACCCGCATCGCCGCGCGTGGTAAGCGCGCCACTTGTCACTACACCACCCCCGCCCCAATGAAATCCGCCTTAAACTAGTGAACCAGATGAAAATACACTTCCGAGCCTTTCTGACCGTGCAAGCACATCTACCTGCCACGAAAGGAAGCCCTTTCTGGAAGTTGCACTTTCCAATTAGCTCTGCGTGAAAGCGCTTATGCATGGCGCAATGCCAGAGGTGCATGCCAATTGGCGTAGAGCGAACTGTTTCCTGTATCTTAACGTCAACTGGAGATTTTCTGGCGTCGGAGGGGTTGATTTTTCGGGCCGTGGGGTGGTTTTTTTATGATGCGAAACGAAGCGTGCTTCACCATGTGCAGCGCGCGGTACGCAATGGGTAAAACAATCTTTTCATACTTTCTTATTTAATACATGTGCAATCAGTACATTAATCGAAAGTAACGAACAGCCGTCAAAACCAACAGCATACCCAGAGGGCCTGAACACCCATGAGTTGAACTTGCTGAACTCGACAGCCAAGGAAAAGGAAACGCACAGCATGAAGCAGACCAGCCTTCATAGCTATCAAAGATGGGTTACGAAAAAACGAAATAATCTCAGTAAACCAGATGTTAAACATTGATGCAATGCCTTTTCGTACAGAGATAAAACCATGAACTGATATGTACTTCTTGGCAACATTCCCAATTCAGCGAAAGCTCAAAAGCGAGAAAGCCATGGACGGTACAACTTTTCATTAAAGGCGCTATGTATGTGCATCCGAGAGGACCCTCTCTAGCGGGTTTGACCACGCCACGGACTAACTCTTCAAAACCACCATACTCCCATACTCAAAGTACTGGGGGGTGGAGTGTAGTAAGCTAGGCGCGCAAGAAATTGCTTTCTCAAGGCACGCGCCCATTTGTATTAGGTTGCCCGAAAGTTTCTCAGCGTTTTGGGTTTTCATTTTAAACGATCGTATTTTTTTAATACTCATCGGATTCAATCAAGTTAAGCACCGTTCTAGTCAGCACAACTTTTGCCATGTGACACGCAGTCGAGAAATCCCATCAAAGTAAAAAAACTGGGTGGTCGAGAATCTACGAAATCCCAAAGGCTTTTTTGACTGGTCGCTGATTGATGAAGTATTTTCCAGCAAGGGAGCTCTGAAAATGTTAGAAAGGTGATAGTTCGGTTGCCGAAAGGTCTGAAGAATATGGCGGTTGAGGTAGAACTTCAACCCCCAATTCGTTCATTAATGGATAGTGATTTGTGAAACGTGTGGTGACGTTGTCAAAGCGGACCGATGACAGCACAATTTTTTCTTCGTCGAGGGTTCGGTTTGAAAAATTACCATAGTGGAAGATCCGAAAATCCAAACAAGCCACTGTCCGGAGAAGCGTCTCCTGTTATCATCATGACACATTCTTCTCACAGGTACAATTCGGCGAAAACAGGTCGTTTCTGCTGCGGGAAAAAAATGCAGAAGGAACCTCGAGACGTGACGATTCCTGCTGGTCACTTCGATTGTGGGGCACCCCAATTGTCGAGTTTTTTCTCACCTTCCAATGGTTCCAGACCATCTGCAACAGTGGATTTGCCAAAGGCCTAGCTCTTCTGCTATCTCTCGAACTGTTTGGGATGGGTCAACCTTCAAAATCCCCCTAAAATCCTCGTCAGATATTGCTTTAGGTCGACCGCTATGAGGTTCATCTTCAAGGCTGAAATCTCCAGAACGATTTGTTGAGCCATTGCCACACAGTGCTTTCTCTAGCCCTATTGGGCCCACACCTGGTTAATTTGTTGAGCTGTTTCGATTGCGGATTGCCCCAGTTATACGTCGAAGAAAAAAATCGTCCAAAGTGCTCTTTTTACATGCTTGAAAAAATCTTGAAAAAAGGTTAATCAAGCATGGTGAAACGGCAATTATACCATCAGATAGCGCAAGAAATTCTCTACAAGGTGTGCTACTGAGAAGCAAGGCAGAATGAGTTTTTAATCAGCAGTGAATGTACAACAAAAACGTCGAGAACTTTCCGGACACCTAATATACGGTATGGTGTAGCACTTAAGGCACATTCCGCGATAAAAAGGCTATGACCTCTTAAATGTGTCGGACGATCGCGGAAGGCGATTTCGGAGGGGCTGCGCTACTTCTAAAATGTTGAAAACGGCAAGAATTCCGCTAGAAGCTGACTAATTAGGCCCATGGACACTCTTAGGCCCATGCCGACCCTCACCGCTGCTAGGCTACTACTAGTAGCCACTATGTTATCTTTCTCTATAACATTTCTGACTGCTTTTTCTGCTGCTTTTCTCCGCTAATCAGATACTTAGCACTTCTTTGTGGCCTGTTTGAGTTCCGTTTCCCGCAATTTGCGGACGCGAACTGTGCCTTTAAACAACATCTGAAGGTCTTTTAGCGCGAGATGAAGTGGTAATTTTCTTCAGGATTTTCTCTCTGGTTATTAACTGGGATAAATATATGCGTGGGTTAGCGGCTTGAAGGGAAGGACATGTATCAGAGTACTATGAAAAAGGCTGCTGCGAGAATGAGAATTCATTATTCCGAGGTGTACAGCGATAAGAAGAGCGTTTTCAATGTGAGAAGCGCAAATGATGCTATCGAAAAATGAGGCAGATTGTAGATTGAAGCCGAGGAAAAAATTGAACAAGAGTCCAGTGGATGGTTAATTTGTCACCACAAAACAGCTGACTACCAGTTGACTAAGTAGGCAGTTGTATTCCACAACTGATGCTTCCACTCGAATTTGATTTTTCGGTTCGTGACGATTGGAAAAGAGGGCAAAGAATTTATCATCAGGGCTGGCAGATGTTGTTTTCCGAGTGCAGAGATTACATAAGGTTCGGAGAACCATCACATAAATTAGCGAGGGCTGTCCAGTTCGCTGATCATCTACGGGGGTAGGATGGAGATGTCCCACAGTTCTTTCCCTACTTCACGAGGCGGCTACGTTTCCCACCTACCCCCCCCCGCACAACTCGCGCCCAACTACAGCTCTTTAGGAGAAAGTGGGATTTTGAGACGAAAACTTCTGGAACAGTGGAGCAAAATGCAAGATTGAGAAAAATGCAGGTAGGATTGGGGACGGAGAATCGTACAGCGGAGGGGGTCGTATTCTGCAAATTTCCCGCTAGTGGCAGGACGTGCCCGGTCTGCGCCTACTGTTTTGCTCGACTCACTGGGCGCGCACTCATGTATTACTAATGCTGATGTTGGCAGTACTGGCCACTTTTTCCTTGCGTACTACTCCTATGGTTCAGAGCGCCGCAGAATAGAGGATGGCCAGTATGGACAAGAAGACAGACTGTTGGAACAAGGAAATTCTTCATTATCGCCCAGTACTATGGAAATATAGCTAATCCGGTGATTTTCACTTAGCGATTGCTGTCAGCAGTGAGTAGGATTTTCAGTGGGCGCCTCGGAGGCGCTCCCAAGTTCAGCACTCGTCCCAGGAGTGATTTATCAGATTTTTTGAAAGGGTTTTCACTGTTTTTTTGTGGCGGAAATTCTGCTGGAGCATTATTCTGTTATGAGGAGGCGCATCTTCTTGGAAAATGAGCCAACACTAGAGAAACTTTGCTTATTTTGGGAATCGGGGAGCTCCCAAATTAGAACCTGGGAGCATGCCGGAGAAGAGGCCTGCATTGGACCACATTCGCTGGAACACGAGCTAAAGTGGTAGTACTTTGTGGTGAGGAGAACGATGAGCTTGGCTGAAGTGCTCAGCGATCGAATTTCATATCAAATATACAATGCGATCCACAAAACAACTGCAGTAAACGTCTGAACGCGTCATCTGATACCCGTTCTTCCCTCACATGAGAACGAGCTGTTCTCAACTTACCAACTCAGGCCAGGCTCTACGCACGGACTGAGTACAATTTATATTTGATCTCTAGATGGCCTTTTAATCTGAACCCATTTGTGGGCAGCTTTAGCGCTGCTTCTTCGCGAGTCAAGGCTACCATTATGAGCTTTCCGACCTGAAAACCTCATACTAGTGAGGAACTGTGCAAACATTCAACCTACTGGGAAACAGTTGCACGATTGGAGGTAACCTGGTATCGCGAACACTAATCTGTAAAATACTGAGTTCCAGAAGAGCTTAAAAAGTGGAGAACGGGAGCAAGTGCGCACCACACAGGCTGGCTGGCTATGTCCCACGGATGTGGCACTGAGCATTTCAATCAAACGCGATTCTATTTATGGATCCTTCTCCAAACGAATTCAAGGAAGACCAGTGCCCACTGGAAGAACTGAATGCAAACGAGGACACAGAAAGTGCACATTACTCAGTCTGCCCCGCTCCTATTGCGAGTGCGGCTAATTTCACTGGACTCCCTCAGCAATCAGTCGTGTGGTTTGTGGAAGAACGCCTCACAAGAACGAATGTTCCAAACAAAGTTGTTTATTTCCATCATGTGATCTGATTTGACGTCTGAATAGTGGCACTGGCACATGAAAGTGCAGATTGTGATATTCGACCGACAGAATAGTTTTGTCCCATTGGAGGAACCCTTCTGTAGTCAAAAAGGGCAAATGTGCTAATGTTCCGTTCGCGTCACGAACGCTGTGGAAGTTGGAAGATCATGAAGAGATGCAGATTAGCCATCGAATGAATTTCTACAAAGACCAAGGGGAAGTCCCCCTCCCTGCGCCACTACGAAACGCGATCTTGCCACAAGTACAACTGTGATGCCTCGATCCTTCTGCCACATCCTCCCAAAGTCTGCAATAAATTGCTTGGGCGGTAGTGCACGAGGGGAAAGGCGGAATCTACAGAATACCCGGCAAACAAGTAAATTTGAAGCAATCCCCGATTTTCTCTGAAAATCCCACCCCACCTCAGTATTGGCCCTCCATGCAACGCAAATAACCTTCTGACGGCCACTAAAATCAACCCTTTCCGTTCCATGCAGAAGAGATTTGAACTCATTTAGCATATTTAGATGATTGAAAAGAGTCGGTGTATTCCCGAAGTCTTCTGGGACAAAATATATGTGGGGGAGGCTGCGGAATTGGATAAGAGCTAAGTTATTGGCATTTTGCGAGTAATAGCTCAGGTATTACATACTATAATTACCTCTCCTTTACCCTTAAAACCGAAATCCTGCTTGGTACACCACTGAAAAATTGTAAAATGGTGTGAGTGAACAGCTTCTAAGCACATTGCGTCACTTTTTCAATTCTTCTTGATTTTATCAAGCTTTTTTGGCTAGTTTCACATTTTTCGGCTCATCACTTTTATCACGTAACAATATTGAATCCCGTTTAGCATACGGCTAATATAAAAGTAATGCGTAATACGATGTGTGTACAATATTTTTACGTTATATGTATAAGAAAAAATCTAACGTGTTTATACTCACCGCGCCGTAAGTCGCGTCGCGCAAAAACGCGGTACGCAATGGGTTAAACGATTCCGAGGGGAGCAGTTGTCACCTTCTGGGTGCGGATAAAGAGATCCGAACCTTCTCACGTCGCGCTTAAATGCGTCATGAACTATCGTGCTTGTTATTTCCCTTTAGCCGCTATTGTTCATTCGTTTTTGGAAGAAGTCTATTTAAGGACCATTCACTCCGACCACTGTTCAGATTATACGGGTAATTTGCATTCAAAAAAAGTGATCTTGCTATTGGAAAGATGGCAATCTACAACAACGCAGATTGGCGGGACCATAAGTTCGGCAGGCGCACATTGTCAGATTACCCTCGTATCCCTTGAATACGAGTCATGCATGTCCAGGGTTCCCTAATTCAGGCACATTCCACTCCCTGCAAACGCTTTTCTCGAACATTCTTTCATAGACAGGCACTGTCCTCCTTGCTATCGCAACCACGGCTTTATCTCTATGTACATTCTTTCAGTTTTTCAGACGGAAACGTTGTCGTCATGAGATCGTGATCGTGAAGGAGAAACTCTTTTGAGCTGCTGCTTGATCCTGCCTGAGCAACACCACTCCTCGTTTCGGCTGTGCACTGTTGCTTTTCGCCAGCGTCAGGAAATAATAGTGAGGAGTCTTCCGATGTGGAGAACATAAACTTCTGCTCTATTTCTGGCTAGCGTGGAGGATTCTGGCTTAGAAATGCCGCGGATGAGGGACACCACTACCACCACGACACCTAGGACGACTTCGCCGTTGATCGGCTATGCTACCATTTGGGATTTCAGGGCAATTCATAGGCCCTTGAAAAGGGTGATTTGCTGGAAACGTCAACCAGAAGAGGCGGTCCCCTCATAAGAAAAGCGAATGGCATAGCAGCATAGAAAACATTTGCTCCTAAAGTTACTCGAACCTCCCAGTATTATGCTACATGCATACTCCTGAAGTGAAAGCGTGGTTTACCTCTACGTGGTATGCCTGTGTGCAGCATGGTTGAGGGTGTCACTTGTCCTCCTGCACCCCCCCCCCCCCTCCATTATCTCCACCATCCATAAGACAGCAATATATGCGGATCCTTACTGTCAACGCCATACATCGTCATCAGACAGTTATTATAAAAAAACCCAAGACCGGATTGACCCTCTTTATGACGCCGCATTGTAAAGTGTATTCACATAAAACTCATCTCTTGAGATCTTTGCTCTCCAGTTCTACTCTTTATTCCTGGAATCTTGAATTGCCCCTACTTTTCAACATCTGTTCTCCTTTCCGGTGATTTTCTCGTGAAGAAATTAAGCCTTCCTACAAACACAATGTCATATGTGGCGTGCTAACATCTAGCTTGACGGTAGGGTCAGTCTGCAGGGTAGTCTGTGCATGCAGCTCAAGAAGTAGCTCCATTTCTATCTAATTTCAGCTTGCGCGCGTCATCGCCTAATATATTACAGTAGAGTTATGGTGGCATATTAATTTATTCTACAAAACAAAACATAAGTCTGAACTCTACCTCATGCACTTGCAGGCTTTCAAGTGAAATGCTCTGTCAGCCAGCAACGACTGCTGCAGTAATGAGTGATTTTTTACACCGAGGATCCTCCTTGGAATGATTTTCTGCTTTTTTTCCTTGAAAAGCCTTTCTTTTCAAGTCATTCATCACCGTAATTGTTATGGTTGTCTGCACGTATTTTTGTGCCAGTTTCTGCTAGCGCCAAGAATCTTCCGCCAAATTCGTTGCAGATTTGCACTCGAAGTGAATTCACAAATCGTAAGTCGTTTGGCGCAGACGCGATTCAACGCTCTGCGAGTTTAGCTAGTAGTTTCGGGCTGAGGGAACCACTCCCTATCCCAGGCAGATAACGAAAGTTCTCTACGTTAGACTACCTACGAAGTAGACTGGGAACATTATAGACTGGTTGCTAGCAAGTTTGAGAAAAAACTCCTCAAATATAACCTGTCCGTAGAAAAAAAGGTTATGGAATCGAACAACAGAGCATCTTTCTACAAATTCCTGAACTTTCGCATTAATCGCAAAGAAGGAGTTAGCGCACTGAAGAGGCAGGACGGCAAGGTAGTGGTTTCTGATTCGGATAAGGCTGAACTGTTGGCCGAGGTTTTTGAAAAAGTTTATGTTAAGCCTTTTGTAAGCAATGGTCCACAACCCGTCCACGGTAGCATCCCCCCTATGGAGGACTCTGTTTGGTTTAGCCGTCAAGAAATTTTTGAGAACATCTCTAGATGGCGTAATTCTTCTTCTGCTACACCAGATGACATTCCATTTCTTTTCATAAAAAGGACAGCTGATATCATTTCGACACCACTTGAGTTTCTGTTCAACTTAATTTTTTTTCAAGCTGTAGTTCCACGTAGCTGGCGGCCATGTGGTATGTTATCCCGATTAGGAAAAAACCTCCACACTGCGATCCCAACAATTACAGGCCGTTAGTATCACATCCGTGTTTTTGCAGACTTTTCGAAAAAATACTGAAGAAACCCATCGTTCGACACATAGAATCTAACAATATTTTGTCTGACCATCAGCAACGTTTCAGAACAGGAAAATCCACAGTAACTCTCATGTTGGAAGCAATGAATGACTGGACATCAGCTTTAGATACCAAAAAAGTGTAGACATTATTTATTTTGATTTCCAAAAGGCTTTCGACAAAGTTTCACACCCCATCTTACTACATAAGCTGGGGAAATTGGTATTCATGGTAGAATAATCAAGTGGATAGAAGGCTTCTCGCTGGTCGTGTACCTTTCAAGTGTTGGTGAATGGCCATGCTTGCACGGTCGCGACATGGCCATTAGTGGGTTCCCCAAGGAAGTGTCTTGTCCCCATTTTATTCAATATTTATACATATGATTTGCCAGCTCAGATTCAAATCTTGGTGTAAACATAAAAATGCTTGCGATGACCTAAAAATCTATAGTATCGTGGGGAACCCCACAGATATTCAGCTCCAGAAAGCATAGATGCTATCGTGGACTGGTCTCACACCAACAGGCTTCCTTTGAGTGCTGATAAAACCAAAGTCCTTCGTTTGGGAGGATCCAATCCAGGCTCACGCATACACAATTAATGAAGTGGCTCTTGATGAAGCGGAATCCGTAAAAGACTTAGGCTTTCTTGTAGATGCAAATTGACTTTTGAAGAGCATCTAACGGAATTGGTCAGTAAGGCGGAAAGAAGGGTTTTCTACTTTTCAAATCGCTCAAGTCTAAGAACCTTTATTGCTCATCAGGGCTTACAAAATTTACGTGCGATCTATTCTGGAGTATGGTACATGTGTCTATTTTCCCCGCAAGAAAAAACTATTGACAAATTGGAAAAGGATTCCAGCATAACTTCACCAGGAAATTGTTTATTAGGGCTCTTGTTTCACTTACAACAAGCATTCCACGGGTATAATCAGAAACAAAATTCTTAATTTGGATCCAATTATACTCAAGGCTACGGCGTAATGACTTACTTATGGTTTATAATATCTTGAATGGACGATTGACTTAAAACCGCAATTCCTTTTTCGAACTGGTATCATCTAAAACTAGAGGGGATCGGTTTCAAGCTTTCTTTCGACAACCTCGTTCTCTGGTAGGGCGCAACTTTTTCACGTATCGTGCGGCCACGGAGTACTCGAGATGAGCAAGTATATTAGGTCCTCGATTTCTGTTTATAATATTCAAGAAGATAATGGTCTTCGTAGTGCTAAGTAATATGTCTAGGATTTCAGTTGTTTATTTCTGAGTTTTGTTGTACGCTTTATAGTAAACTAAGAGTAATATGTCGTTGGGCATGTAATAAATAAACAACTAAATACGTTAGCACCTGCGGCCTAAAATGACTGTCATATGTCGTGCGTCAGTCGTCATAAGAATAGCAAGTAGCTCAGAATGGAGGTCAGTGTTGAAGTTTGTGAAAGGTTGGCGCTCAAGGTCAGGCATTCGTTGATTAATCCCTTGCAGTGGGGTTGGTTGGCTCGGTGAAAGGAGGAGGGGTCATCTTTGGAGAAGTCAGAAGTTGTCCCTAATTATTACGATTTACCCTGGTGGTGGAGGCGGTCTAGCGCACATGGGACCAGCCTTAAAATAATGCTGTACACATCTGGATTTCAAATGGCCCTATTATACAAGTTTGTATGTTGAAATCGCTGATAAAGGTACATTGCAGAACTGGCGCCTATTCGTCCCAGATGGCGCCGGCACCAAAAACGATTGTCATGTTAGTGACCAAAGCACTGAAGACCACTACTAAACAGTGATCGGGAAAAATTTATTGAGATTTTGGAGTAGTAATTACAGAATAGTGCCTTTTTTCTCGTAGTGATAGTGAGTACACTGCACTGTTCTTCTTAAACGCACGGCACAGAAAGTACAAGGTCTAAAAGTTGGTGCTGACCACAACTCCGCCCGCAATAGCGCAATTGAGAACTCACGAGAATCGTTGTAAATTTGAGCCTACATAGGGTTCGGAGAGAAAAGACAAGGACGAGAAGCGTATCTCGAATCGCCTTCTATTTTTTTGATAGGGTTACGAAAGCGCTACGTCCTGCCGTTGAGTAAAGGTTTTGCAGAATATGACCCCCAATCCTCGAAACTCCGGTACGACTCCCCCCATCCCCATCCCCTGTCCTATTCCTATGGTCCCCATTTCCCTACTCCTTTTTGCAGTGCTTGTTTCAGAAACTCCAATTTTTTCCGGAATTTCCGTCAGATTGGGAAGGGTTAGGCAATATAAGTGTAGCGCACGTGAAACAGGAAAAATATAGAGGAGCCAACAGAAAAACATTCATCTCAAAGTGATAAAGACCCTATCCCCTTATATACTAACAGATACGACCCCCCCCGCTCATTGTCCCGAGGATCCCTAATGTGCCCTGCTCTGTATCCCAAAAGGATGGTAAATGGATGGTAAATACACGTTATTCGACATTCGAAGTAAATGAACTTAGAGAGCTGAAGGTCTTGGAAACGGCACCTACCAGAGGCTCTTGACCTCACACCCTGCCCTCCCCAAACACAACCCATGCGATTAGATAAATTTATGGTAATGAAAAATCTGTACTTCAAGGACTGGTCACATGGCATCGGAATCACACAAAAAAATAACGACTCAGTTCTCCTTCTGTCATACTCGACGCGCCTACAAGAGATACTCGTCAGAAGTCTCGGCTTTTGCTGCCGTTTTATCAACAAACTGTCATCGCAGCCCTGCCCGTTTAGATAGGGAAGCACCAGTGCAAGAACATCTGTTTCTCAGTGAATGTCTCTGTCAAATGACTGATAACCCCCCTTATACTCCTTATCATCGCCTCGAAATGCCGCATCGACTATCTACTGTTGGCATAAATTAACGGGATTTTATTCACCACGGTGCTGCTGATTCTATTTTTTCCGCTCTGAGTCGTTTTCACTTATTGCTTATTCGCTACAGTATTTACTTTATCTGCCCCTAAAACAACTGCCCAAGAAAAATACCCACAAAGGGTGGAGGCAGAATGAAAGGAAAGTGCACTACCCACATCGATTCGCCGATAAAAATTTAGCTCTGACTCAACAGTTTTGTAAAATGTTTCAATAGAACAGCGGCAGTTTCGCTTAAGAGAGGGGAGGGGGGCATTTTGCGCTTCCGCTCGTTCGCATCGACGTCTTAATTGCTTTACTAGAGTTGATAGGTGGTCTCTACAAAGTCTGGCTGATATAATTTCGTGGGTTTTAAAAATGTCGCAGGTCTCCGTTCAAAGGCTCGACACATCGTAAATAGCGAAAGTGCAAAATGCCTCCCTCCCCCCAGCCGAGGTGCGCTAGGCAGTTTGTGTCATTCGGGTCGACCTAAGATCGCCCATCAGAAGAGTATTTGATGCCTGGGCCACATGACTGGTGTACTGGCAACTCTTACAAGAAGCTTCAAACTCGTCGAACAGCTGACCGGCTCGGTGACTTCAGCGCCTTTTCTAACGACCAGACTTCTACTTTTCGAAATTTACGAGCTGTCAGAACGGTACTTGTCTCGATAGTTCACTTGTCCTGACCCGAGGTCACTACCTGTATTATTCAAAGTCGGCATAATTTTTCTCACGACGATATAGCCTGCCCCGCCTGCCCCGCTACAGCTCCGCCTGCTTTTATTATATTTGTTGAGCTTCTTTTGTTACTTTTCCAAACGTTTTTTTTTCATTTTCTCATCGCACATGTACAAACACGACATATGTGCCGACACAGGTAACTCTTCTCCAGACGACTCCGCCCATTTTAAGCTATTCAGTGGCGACAATATCAGTGATCAATGGTATTCTAGGGATGCACAGAATGAATCGCTGTGGTTTACGGGGCGTGGCAGTGGGGCTGGTTTGGTGCGCCACCAGCCTCTTCTCCGCCCATTTTTCGAGGCAGGGAAGCGACCAGAACTGGTGGAAAACCACATGTACGACCGATATACCTCAGTCTTCTCGCTTGCTGAAATAAAAAATCAAGTATGATGGCGCCGCGCCAAACTCATCCCCTGACACGTCCCATCGTTCGCAGCGAAGCACCGTAGCCAAAGTCCTCCCTGATCTCACCCGAGAAGATTAGAAACAAATCTTCTTGCACTGCCGGAAAGCGTTGGTTATAACGGAGGGTCTGGCCGTGCTATGTAACCCACTCATTTCGCCTCGAATCGGTTTTAGATCCCTCATAGTGCTGCAGAACTCTGACAAGCCCAAAGTGGGCGCTATTTTTGGCTTCATATTCCCAATTGTTCTCAAACGACAGCTGCTGAGATAGCAAAAAAGAAACGATCGGCTACTACATTCGGCACGAGGAGCCATTTCCTGGTCGGATTGACTGCCTTTGTTACTAACGTTCTTTTTGAGGTGCATCCCTTTTATCGCCCTCTCTTATTAGGTCGATACATTCAGTAGTGATGCCAGACAGTTGAACGAAACAAAACTCGGCGATGTTCGTCTTGGGAGGGAGGATTCCGATACATTATTCGCTATTAGTTTTCCTTCCGGTAGTATAGTCGCACTTCAGTTTTGTAAAGTTTTATGAGGATGTGAAACGGTACATGTGAGCTGCGTTGTTTATAGAAATTTTCAGATGGCCTGTACGTGCTTTCCTGAGCACCATGTGGTGCTCCTACCAAGCCGCAGCGTGCTAGCATCGTTTACAAAAAAAACACATTGAATCAAAGTCTGCCCCAGGCATTCGTTCTCATCAATTGCCAGCCCCGGCTACCTTTGCAGGATTTTTCAGTACCATGATGTAATTGATTCGCTCCAAAATGATGCGTCGATCTGCCAGGCTGAGAATACAGGCTGGTTCGCTCGCGGATAAGCCCCTTGCATCCTTGTTTTCAATTAGACACCAAGTAATAGAGTGAAAAGCTGATTCCGGCACTCGAGAGCTGCTAGCCCTGTGGTAAAGTGCTCGTGCCAAAGTGCAGACATCAACCTCATCGAGCACTTATGAAAGCAGGTGAAAAAATCATGAAGTGTGAAATGGTAGTGTCAGAGACAACCCAAAGATCTCTCTGACCCGTTCCCTTTCCTACTTACTACTTTCTCACCATTTTTCAAACTTTCCAGGAATTTCTTCAGGGTCATCGCCCACTGACCAACGGTTTTTTTACTATCGGAAACAACGGTTTGGTTTTGCCGCGCGAAACTAGGGGGGATGGCGCACTCTGAACAGGAAAGCCAACAAGAAAAAAATTTCATCGCGGGTCGGGAAGCTTCTATCAATGCCGTGACGACCTCTTTCGCCCTCAGCGCCCACGTATAACGCCTCCCCCACCCCGATGATGTTCTTCGAGCGATGCTGTACCATGTGTGAGGTTCTAAAAGGTCACTTCAATATGATGACCTCAGCTGAGCTGTTCCATTCACTTGAAGATATTAGAACCAAAGTTCCCCGGACACTATTAGGACTATTTGGAGCGAGTTCTAGGACAAATGAAGAGGGTTGATGCCGAATGGTAGACCAGCCAAATAACAACACTGCCATTATTCGATACGCTTGTTGCCGGGCTCCATAATTACGTTAACGTGGGTGTATGGGTAAACCCAATGAAACAAGATAAAAATTTTACGTGAAACCGATCATGTGATGAGAAGATCAGATTCAGAGCCTTGCTGTTGGAGAGACCCAGAGCACTCCGCTGGAATGAAATTTTGCAGAATGCACTTCTGTCTGGTTGCTCCATCAAGCTACGGATCTCCAACATACGACATACCGTGCCTGAGCCTCAGCCAGAGGAAGAAACTCCCCAAAAAACTTTGGACTTGCCTGTTTGTGCAGAAGATGGATCACTCTTCAGGAAAAAACGACGCTACTCCAAAATCTTCAGCTAGCCTCACTCGCCTAACTCGTAGACTATTGCTTTGTTAGGGGAGATTCTTGTCCAGGACAGCTATTTGCAGGTACGTGACAACACCTAGAGTGTCGCTAATGAGCAGCGAACTCACAGCAGGTGATGCATCCTTGTTAAAGGTGCTAAATATCAGTGCGCAACCATCAGTTGAGGCCAACTGATTGTTGTTGTTGTTGATCATTACACGTAGTTAGCCCACATTTCTTGCTCATTGGCACTTATGCAGTTCATTCCTCGGCATAGCCTTGTTTTTCACCTCCCGAAGTAACCCTTGCAGGTGGATTCGTTGACGCCCTCTTGAATCAGCTGTTACTCACGGTTGAAAACAAACAAAAAATCCTAGTCACCTATTGTCCAGAGCTCCCCTCTTAACAGCTGACCGACAGCTAATGGGCGACTGTTCTTTTGTCGCTCTAAAGTATTGTTTAAACGACCTTTCCCACTGTTTTCCAAGATTACTCTGTAACTTGCTCATCTCGCTCGTTTTTCTTGCTTCTTTCCTCCAATTTTCCTCTTTTTCTCCCCGATTAGGGAGTTTTTCCGCACGAGTAGAAGATAATCAAACTGATCCTCACCTGACCAGACTTTCGTTTCCGAATGCAGCACTTTTAGCCTTGGAACGCGAGCTCTCCAATTCAGGTACAGGAATGGTCGGCTCGGAAACGGTAAAACAACCTTTGGTTATACAGCATCTGGACGATATTGTCGTCCTTGGACGATACACACTGCTCGTTTGCCTTCTCACAGAACTCGCTTTCTTTTCACAATTATCGAATACCATGTACATGGTCTATGCAGGTAAAAAGACACTTTCTCTCCATTTTTTCTTCAAAAAATGTTTCTTTGATTTTTTTTCTCATTTGAGCCTACACCTAGGCTTCCAAAACTATGTCCATGGTTATTTTCTTTGATTTTCATCGTTTTCCGAAGGCCCATTTATTACAGGACTTAAACTCAGGTCCTTTCATTACCTTATTTCATTGGGGACAAAAGGGCAGAGGAAGCGTGGTGGCTGGTGGTGCCACTCACCTTACACATGGTTGGAAAGCCAATTTCTTGACTGAAATCTCCAAGGGATCGAGAATGATCGTCTATAGAGATGAAAACATTGATTTGAGCTAGCCGTGGGAAGCTTATGATCCATATCCTAGTTGGCTTTTGCGGAAGAGGAGGGAGATGCGGTAAGTTGTGAGAGCCAGTAAAACAGTTACGTTGTCTACATAGGAAGATTGGGAGCTAACGAAACCGAATTCCATCAACCACGTGCGGGCTCCCATCTCTAGGGATCCAAGTACGAACCACGACTTGAACTACATCAGAACTCTGGGTTTTGTTCTTGAGTTTTACAGCAATAATCTGCTTCAGATGCCTGGAATTGTTTCCCAGATTGAAAGCCCTTTTTTGCCAGCATAAGGCCTCATTTCTCCACGTGACTAATAGTTTAGGTTGCATGACTTCAAAAAAAATGCAACCCTATCAGCGTTAAGAGGGGCAGGGTTTGATGGACCCTGAATCCCTATTGACTCAATTCAGAAGCATCACCGGAGATGAAGGCTAAACATATCACCTGACTTCTTCCCGCTTCTACATATCCCATAACTGTCAGTCCTCCAAATAGGAGATGCAAATCATTGCCCGATTTCCTTGAGATCCTCACATGCCACTATTGGCCGCTTTTATTGTTCCTGTCAGCTTTATCCTAATCTCCAACATCCTTCCACCTTGAACTCAAGTGTGTCTGCTCGTTCACTGGTGAAGCTAATCCCGCCAAGCCGAAACTACTCCAAAGCCATACCCTCACTCCATCTGTGCTCGTATATGGACATGGAATGCCTGAGATCGGATGATGAGGAGACGTCGTTTTCTAGAGAGTCCCTACCAAGGAGGGGACCGTTCTTGGTTGCAGGGAAGGGGTTGTAATTGATTACTGGGAAGAAGGAATCGTACGTTTTTGAACTGAGGAATTTTTTTGAATGTTTATTTTTCCTGTACCACATCCATCTTCCACGTCGTTGAGAGACTTCCATAGGGCAGGGCAGGGCGCATCTAGCCTCAAAAAATATTTCGCACGAGTCGCGAGTAGTTTATCAGTTACTAACTTCCAGCTGCTTTCTCGTTTTCGTGCGTGATATACCCCCCTCCACTAATTGGCGGCGTCAATGTCCTGTTCGACTACACCTCTTGATATTTGGAATGAGTAATTGTTTGAAGGCGACTATCCCTTGCTCGACGGCAATTTTTTGAGGAAAAACTAGCATTTTTTGCGGAGAACAATTGGTAAAAGTTATCAAGAATGGCAGGTTGAATGGGGATCGGGTGGAGTACCATGGGAGGAAATCTGGAGGGGGAGTCGTATGTATTTTGCAAAAATTTTCTCCAGCGACATGACGTGCAGACGGTGCCAGTCACCCGCCAGATCACGTGAAAGTCACAAACTGTTCTAGCCCACTGTTCGATGGCTTTTCCGTTCCTTTTCCTCACTATCTGCACGCATGCCTCTCGTCAATTGATTAAACGCGATCCGCTGCAAAACCCGTGGGGAAGCTCGAAAAGTCCGGAAAATTCAGGCTCGGAGGAAGAGGAAAAAGCCCAAACCTTGTGCCATCCCTTCATCTACGAAATAAGCACTCCTTAGTGTTCACCGCTCCTACATTCAGACATCAGTACTTCCTGTTGCACTTGACCGATCGTTTTCCCGTCTCATGCCACGCTTACAAGAGCCGGGTACCGCCATCACTGTGTCACATATTTATGAACAAATGAGCAATGAGCAACGAATGAGTATTGGTCACTAGCATTGACAGGTCTCTAAAGGTGACCTGTTCACCTCTCGGAGTGCCATTGGATGCCCCCACCAAGCCAAACTGCGTCTTTTACTGCTTACTTCACCCAAACCTATCAGCCCGTGAACTCGGCTCAATGGGACCATCGTGACCAAAGAGTGAAGAATGCGGTTTCGGACTTTGACTGCCGTTGAGGCGCCATGATCATTCTATCACCATAATGTCGAATGGGACTGATCGACATGGCGCATCCTAGTGACGTTGGTCAGCGCTGACTGATTCACCCATTTTTTCCTCACATGCACTGCAAACTTTTATCTCACAAATTTTGCTTATTTTGATTAATCCGGCGCTTATCGAGAAACGAAGGGTTGAATAGAACAGATCACTTGCCCACAAGACCACCTTAAATCAGTCAATTTTCTCGGGCCACCTGACAAAAACCCTTTTCTAAGCTGCTTATCTTCCCTTGAGAAGCGGCATCGACTCAGTGTAGCAAGAACAAAGGGCGGCCCTTCACCTTTTGCAAATGCATGACTGAGCCGATGCTTTCATATTCCTCACGTTTCGTACGTTTTGAGAGCGTCTTAAATGGAAAAGTGCCGAGCGAGGATTTTGACATAGTCCGGGTGCGCCGAGCATTCTGCCTCCATCAGGGCACATCATTGGTGGGGAATCCCCAACAGGGGGTCGTATTTGGCCGCCAGGAGAGGGGGGGTCGTAGTGAGTGCGGCAGCCAGTAACGAGCAGCGCAAATTGTCAATGTGCTGAGTCCTGGTACAACGAAACTTGCTTTGTAGAGAACTCGGATATGCAAAAAAAATAGTACAAAACTTTCATTCATCAAACTAATCCGAAATAACTGCAAATATTAATAAGTCGACATTATCTCGTAAGTCCGTTGGTGACTAAACAGTACACTCAAACTCTGGTTCGCTGCCAAAATATTTGCCTGTCGCGTCGCTTGGCGCTGAGCCAACCTGTTTTTTTCTCGACAAGCGACAGGACTACCATATCGTTCATATCAGACGTTTTCCAGCAGTTGGTCTCCTTTATCGGAGTCAGCGATTGGTGGAGCACGAATCTGGCAGCGCTGACAGGGACATGTTCCATCATACGCAACGGAAAACACTGTAAATAAGTGCACAGGCTCCCATGGACCTCCCTGAACCTTATAGACACATTTGCTCGCGTGAACAGAAATTACGCACAAGTTGCACCATCCCATCACCTTGCTGCGGCCCTCAGTGCGCGACGCATCCAAAGTTGGCGTGATCGGCGCTAAACGAACCATATCCTGCTCTGCTCCACCACAGGATACGTTCTACATGCGTTCCTGGCTATTCGAACACGCTCACTTGAAACGCTACACAGGAAACGGGTTTTTCGCGCAGCTGGGGTGTTCCTCAAGAAATCCCCATAGCGAGATCTCATGAATCCCGAGAGCTCAGAAACAGTTCAAGAGGTTTTAGAAAGAGAAAATCTTCAAACACTCGAAACCATTCTCAGATTTGTGAAATGTTGAGCTACAAAAAAAATATATTGATTCAAACCTGTTCGGTTGAAACCACTCCCCAACGATCCCTATGGCAGATTTCTCTGTGATTTTTTGCGAACTTCATAAACGTTTCAGTACCTTTAGGAAGTGCAAACCTTCCTCTACACGAGTACGGTCTCCCTTCCCCACAGGTCCGCTTTTGAGGAAGTTATGGTCTTTCAAAAACACCTAACTCAGCTGGAAATTCTCGCTCCATGGCCTAAATTGCCGAATAATCTCCTGTCACAGCCGCAATTACATGCGCTTCTGCTACCGTACTCCAATAATCGGGGTAATGCATTTTTACGGCGGTTTGTATAACTGTTACGTAGTGAGACAAGCCTAACTTTCTCTTTTCCTCGTCCTCAATCTTGGGAATAGACGTTTTAACACTGTGGTCGCTGATGGCCGCTCCCAGAGAGGGAGTCCACGTCAGGTTAACGAATCTCATTGAATTTATCGCCGATATATTCGTTATTATTTACATGTGTGTTTCAAAACGGCCATCGAAGAAGTTATCATACGAGTTTCTCATAATACGATTGTACCGTTTTTTTGTTGCAATATCTCTGTATTGTTCTATTATTATGATCTTCAAGTCGTCCATTTAGTATGGGCACCTTCATAGTAGAATTCACAGTGGGCATTTCAAGTCATTTAAGGCGAAAAAAACCGAACGGCAAAAAAAAGGGGGGGGATCGTACCGAACCCCCAAAAAAAGGGGGGGGGGTCGTACAGGCTCGACCAAAATCCCCATCGAATGCTGTGCCCTGGCCTCCATACAAAATCGCAATGACATATTGCATGAATCCAGGCGGGATGGCCTTGAGGGGGGGGGGTTGGGCCACTCGATGTGGTGGTCACTGTACCGATGATGATGGTGATCAGCCCAGTACGGAACCTAGTACGGATGGGAAGCTTAGTTGGTCTAGGAGAGATTTGCTTGAGAGTTTGGACCTCGGAGTAGTATTAGTAGCCGCTTGCAACTAAATTCCTCCCGCAGAATATCTCACTAGGGCTGAAATGTAGCGCAGCGCTAATGTAGCATCGGCACGCGGTTTACCAGGCTACCGTTAACAGGTATACGACATCGTTAGGACATGTCATTAACGTCAGCTAGCATGTTGATGACGTGTCTCCAGACGTCACTGACATCGGCAGAATACGGATTTCCTGGTCCTGCCTTGGCATGGTTCGGCTTGGTGGGGGATTTTGCTGGCTCCACTGCCGATGCATCCTGTGGGACCTACGAATTCCTGTAAGCTATTCAGCTGCATGAGCTTCGTTTACACTTGACAAGAGTCTACATGTATTACCAAGAAAAGATGTGTAGGTGAGCAACCAGCAGAAAGCACGATTATCTCAACCACCCCCCCCCCCCTCCTCCACCTTTAGCCAAACAGCGCCGTAATGTTTTACACATCATCTCCCAACTCTAATCTAGCAGCACACCAGTGCTACCTGTGTTCCATATAGCGGTAAAGAGCAAAACTGTGGATCAAGGAAACAGTGAAAGCACAACTAATCAATATTTCTGTTTACTAATCGATAGTTTTGTTTTGTGCAGGATCCTCGCCTATGATAAAAGGATGTGGCAACGCAACTTTTGAAAGTATGGAAGATGCATGTGCCAACATTCACAAATGTGAAGGACTACCCCTTGAGCTGGAAAGTCAATTCTACTCAGTCAACGAAGAGGTGAGCCTTTTGTAACGTTTTTAACAACGCGGACGCGAAAAAGAAGTTTCCGGAATGAGCTCAGTGGTTTCCTAAAATGTGATTAATCGTTATCGAAAATCACCAGATTAAAGACAATTCCATTTTAAATATAAAGATAGTTCATTTTAAAGATAATGTGTTACGGGTAGTGGTCCTCAGTCATGAACCAGTAACCTATAAGTAGCTCCTCAGTAGGAAAAGAAGCGAAAAAACGTCCAGAACACTTTGAACACATACCTCACCTCAGCAAAGGGGCGGTGTCTTGGACGAGCATGTGGGCCGTGAAGGACTTTGAACGCATTCACTCCTGCAATGTCCGCGCGGCAAGTGTCGCGCGCTGCGCTTTTTGCATTCTGCCATCCTTGGTGATACGCGCTCTCCGTAGCGATTGGAGCGGAAAGCTTGAGCAGTGGGACCGTAGCGTGAGCGCCAGGCAAGTCCTGGCCAAGCCATGCGATATTCGTGTTTAGAGGTCGAAGGCCTGCGGAACAAACAATTGCTTAGCCTTTTTTCAAAGGTCCATAGAAAAAACTGGGCTGGTGTCGGAAGATTGGGGTAGTAACGCCAATAGCTGGCCCCATCTGAATGATCATTAGGTGAGTCTGAGAAACACGTAACTGCTCCCCATTTCGCATCCTTCTCTTGCGAATAGTATGGAAGACAACATACCTGCTCATCATTTTCACGTCCTTCCCATTGCTTGCCAGAGTAGTAGAAAACTCAAGGAAAGTTAACTGCTCTTTTGTTTCGCATCCTCCTGACTGGAGTTGCGCTTACAAAGGCTATGGCACTGTCCAAAACAGCCTGAGCCGTCTCCATTTTATGTCCAACAATGTGAGGTTTGCCCTTAATCGCTATGGAAAGCACGGATCAGCAAAGATGGTAAGGTGCCAGAAGCGCCGCGCGCGACACGTGCGCGCAGATGTTGCCAGGAATGGAAGCTTGTGAGCCGTTGCCTCGCACAGCTAGTGTGGTGTTGCACCGCGTTGCAATGCTCACGTGTCTTTAACTTCTTTATCTCGCCATTTAGAGGGGACGAAAGTGGTACGTTCTCTATGAAGCGTATACCAGTTTGCAAAGGCACGAATCTCTGAGGTGGGCCCGGCCATGTGGGACATGAATGGGTGCTGCAATAGCATGTCACTTTCTCCGCTGTGAACGAGAATGGCGGCGTTCAAAGGTAAGTGGTATCTCCAGTGTCATTACTCCGCCCGTGGCATCCCCAACTAGCAGCGCTCAAATCCACACAGAGGTGCCGACAGTGAAACACAAACTACGGCGCTGGAGAACAGCCAGATGTTAAAGGATACAGACAAGCAACTCGTCCGCCTCTGTGTAGGCGTGAAGGTGACAGCGCGACAGCGCGAGTGAGGCGGCATTCGGACATCACTGCCCTCCAGCCCCGTTCCTGTGCACTTTTGACCGGGGAAAGTGACGCGCTGCTGTAGCTGCGGGCCCATTCACCCCACACTCGGCAAGGACCAGGATGTACAGCGCAAACGAGAATGTACAGCTTGTCTTTGAGCCCGCCACCACGCGCTTGGTTAGGCTGCATTCATACTTTGCGGCAGCGTCCATCAGCGTTCCGAGCGTCCGGCAGCGTGAGCGACTGGGAGCGCATATCTTATCGGCCATACTCTCTACCAGCAATCTGCTACCCTCCTCTTCCTATACTTTACCAGCTGTCTGCTACCCTCCTACCGCCCCATACTATCCACTCCCGACAGCTGCTGGTTGTTCAAAGATGCTAGCAGACGCTGGCAGACGCTATATCTACCTATACTTCCCTAGCCCGAAACTCTGCTGGTAGCTGGTGGACGCTAACAGACGCTGGTAGACGTTGGCAGACGCTAGATCGATATCTATACCCCCTGGTCGGTAACGCTGCCGGACGCTGAGAACGCTGAGTACGCTGCTGCAAAGTATCAACGCTGCCTTACTGTCCCATTTCCAAATCCAGTGTACTGCAAATGTTTCCAATATACTGTGGCAACAAAACCTTATCAGATTAGCGGACCCGGAAGTGGAGAGAAGGATAATCCCTTCACGCTGTGTACACAATCAAGGGCAAGCAGTTAGCGAGGTTGTAGCGTTTTGCAAATAAACATCCATTCACGTGAAGGGCAACTTTATTTGCTCGAAGGCGGCTAAGTGTCTGGAGTGGAAAATTCGAAGTCACCTTGACACTGAGAATCTCACGAGAAATACTGTAAGTCACACCACGAGGATATGCCAACAAATGCGCGCAATACAAGGCAGCATCAATACTTCGCGACTCGAGTCACTAGGACGAGCGACTGCTGCCGTCCGCGTTCTGCCGCTAAAGGTTGCACAGTCGCATCTGCTGATTCAATCACATCCAACATAAGACTTCTTTCAACCATTGCAGCTGTCCTCTGACTAGCGTGGAGCGCGGTCGATAGCAGTTGCGCGTTTCCCTAATCGCGCGGCTGGGAGACTGGAGTAGCGAAGTATGAACGCCTTCTTAGTGACTGTACGCCTGTGGTGGCATATTTTCGCGACAAGCCCAGCGGATCTTCCTGCAGGAATCTCAATTTGAAGGCCAACAGGTGTAGGAACCGGGACAAAATTTTAAGAGAGGAGCTGTGTAGCTTGAGCAGCATATCAGGTAAGAGCTACCTCCAGCTAAACACTTGTTGCTTCTCTAAATTCCTCACTCTCTCAGATTAGTGTAGACAATTCGGAGCACGATTAAAGAACCCCTCCTCTCCAATCAATACTGCCCATTGGGACAAATGGAATACCTAAAAATTCTTGATTTCGAATCATTCCATTCATTGCTTAAAGTCATTAAGCGCAAAGTCATAAGGCGCTAATAACCTGATGGGCATTTGAAGGACTCTTTGTGCAAAACTTGGATTACCCTAAGAGGGACGGAATGAAGGTGCTGAGATTGGTTCCCACATACAAAAGCTTCATCCTTTTGAGCTTGCGTGAAAGTCTTCGTCTTTCTTGCAGTGCCAGTTTTGCAGAAAGAATCCTCAAACGCCTCTATATACTCGAAATCCCTGAGATCGGGTAGGCGTGCCGCATTTTTCAACTTAACCTGAAGTGTCTATGCTTCTGGTGAGCTATTTTCATGCTGACACTATTGGTGTCGTTGTCCTTGACATCATAGAACAAGATGACAGTTGTCCCAGACTGGAATATGTAACCAGTTCCGCCTGCCATGTTCAAATGCCACGCCTACTCTGACTCAGGGATAGAGAGGTACTTTCCTTGCTATCAATCATCCTTTTTCTGGAAACAGCTGCTGTGTTTTCAGTGGGACATTCACTGCGAGCGAAGGTATCTGGAAGCGGCGCGAGCACCTCATTGCAAATGTTCGGGATGTGATGATTGGATCGCTCAGTTCGGGTCAAATTTAGCTCGTCATTCGGAAGGAAAAAGGTAATGTGAGAAATGCTGGTCTTTTAGATTCATTAGACAAAAGATTCTCTAATTTTGCAGCCGATGGTAATCAGCTTAGCAATGACCGGTTATACTAAGTCTGGCCACCTATTTCGTCAATGATCTCGTTCAGTTCACTAATTATCGCTTCGTTCTCGCATATTCACAGGAGGTCATTCAACGTTAGTTTCTTGAGCATTGCCCAATGAACGACCAAATAACCAAAAAGCGCTTTTCTGCGTTGGTATGCGTAGAATAGTTTTACAACCTCTTAAAGGCACAGTTCCGGACCGTAACGTTGCGGGGAAACGGAACTCAAATAGGCACAAAAAAGTGCTAAGTATCTCTGATTAGCGGAGAAAGCAGCAGAAAAAGCAGTCCGAAATGTTATAGAGAAAGATAACATAGTGGCTACTAGCTAGTAGCTAGCAGCCGCTGAGGGTCGGCATGGGCCTAAAGGGTGTCCATGGGCCTAATTAGTCAGCTTCTAGCGGAGTTTTTGCCGTTTTCCACATTTTGAAAGTAGCGCAGCCTCCGAAATCGCCTTCCGGATCGTCTGACACATTTGAGAGGTCATAGCCTTATTTTATCGCGGAATGTGCCTTTAAGAGTTAGTATACCTCCCTCCTCTGGCTAGAAGGATAGAAGGCGAGCCGGGTAAAAGCCAACCCCAGACTTGTTCCTCGTGCGCATAGTGTAGCCTGCCACAATTCCACCTTCGCCCTAATATGTCTGTCTCATTCTCTCTATATATCCGTACCAGGATCATTCTCAAATCAGCGCTCATCTCACTAAGGCAAAGTACATATTCTACCACACACCTGGCTCGGAACTTCTGTGATTAGGGATTCAGTGGAAAGAAACCGATATTGAATTCAACCTCGCAAGGGGCTGAGGTGCGACTATACTTCGCGACTTGACGAGTTAGTTGCGATACGGTAAACACGCGACCCAAAGCGCTCTCCCACTCTCCTACTGTACGCACAAGCTGATCCCTTTTAGGTAAAAACTCTTTCAACCACTGCAGTTGTCCAATGATCAACAGCAAAGCGCAACGTTGGGGATCGGGCAATGAGTCGTTCTGTCGCGAAGTATGAACACGGGCTAACATTGATGATGGCGGAAGCGCCCCATTACTAGCAGAGAATCGTTAAAGGCAGTTGGCACCATAAATCCCTTCCCGCGCACCTGAGCAGGCGCTGCATAGCGCCTTTTCCAAAGAAGTTCCCTTATAAAACCCCATAAAGCCGCGACATACAGACCCGCCCGCCCACAAATGGATTACCGTACCTGATGCTCGTATTGCTTCAGTGGTGAAGTAAAATATGAGGGGAAGGGCTTGATATAAAGCGGCCGCCGTGCTGCATGGATATATGGGTACACACAGGCAGCCGTATCTACCGTTGCGGTTATTGGCAAGATGCCAACGGGGAACTCGTCCAAAGCTGCTTTCTGAACCTTTTTCGCAGGTTTTAGACTATTTCACTTCGTTTTTTTCGCAATTTTTTCGTCATATAGCACCCTCTAGTATTGACCGAGCACCAAATTATGGTGCCATATGCCTTTGAATCGCGCTATCGATTGACATTCGCGTATCCTCCAAAGTGCAGGAGGAGTGTGTATCTAACCGTAGATGCGAATCTGAAGGGAACAGCAAGTTAGTCGCGAACTATGGACGCTGACAGCAGTGCGGCGACAAAACGGCTTAGAAAAAGTGGTTCTTCTCGTGCTCAGGGTCAGAGTAAGGGCAAGACAGCTAACAGGAAAAAGCCTACCGTACACTCTTTAAGTGACCATGTCGAGAGTTTTACGCTTACCGGCGATACATTTGACACACAGGGAACCTGACGGACCAGTTCAATAGTAAAAAACAATGCTTTTTACAATTAAAGGAACACAATTTCATGGTGGTAATGGTTTTATCTTCTCGAGGAACACTTCCTAAAAAGTCGCGGGATGGTGGATCAACAAAACAGCGAATCATTTAAATGTGATCATCTTGGAATTATCGCCTATTTCTTTCAACAATTGGCGTTCGTTGGCTCTGCGTATCTCCGCCTTGCCGACATACCAGCGCGTGGCGCCATGCTGTAAAGTTCTGCATAGGGTTATGTTCACGTTGTTCAGTTCGTGCTCGGTGGGGGCAATTGCTGTCTGATTCTGTCCGTCAACGTTGCCAAACGTTCTTGTGGAGACCTGTAAACTCCTTGGTAAGTCTTTGAGTGGCATACAGCTCCGCTTAGGCTTAACAGAGTCTACAAGTGAGTGACAAGACTGAGCATGTCTGGTAAGAAGAATAGTAATGAAAAACTGGAATACACCAGACAATTCGCGTTCCGTAGTGAACACCGCCTGAATATCAGTTGCTCTTAGGAAAGTCTATCGAAGGCATGGACAATGATTCATTTCATATATTTTTTTACCTGTGTTTTTATTGTTCGGCTTGTCATATTTTCAAATAAAATCGGGAGCACAGGTGCTATTTACCAGGGAAGTCGCCAACGTTACCATGGAACTTTGACTGGAGACCTGGGTGGATCATAGAGTCCATAAGATTATTTACACACTATACAGGGAGGGGGGCAGAAAAAGATAGTCATTCCGCGCCGAGTCACATAGAGGCGCAGTTTTCGCGCCCAGACAGAGGAAGTGGATAATGGAGTACCAGGGGCGGAATGTTACCCAAGTCTTCCCTATTCAGCAGGAGCTGGCTGCCGCCATTCAGACGCTTCATGTACCCAAAATATGAAGTCATCTCCAGGTCGCGGCCTGAGTGGAGATACGCCTTTGAATTCACGTGCCTCCGAAACAAGTCTGCGGAACTTCTTAGAATCGAATCAGCCATGGATAGGCTACGCTTTGGACCAGTACTCTGATCTGCAAGAACTCAAAACCTCGAGCAGCTCGCGGCAACGTGCTACGGTCCAGGCACGATAATCTTTCACCCATTCACCAAGGCGCGGTTTGAGATGGTGCGGACCGGCGGCCGTACCATGGAATGGATGAACGCGATATTTTCTTCGTGGGGCCCAGAACTGAGTGTGTGCGCTGGTAGCTACATCGACGATCTCGTGCAGAGTATCGCATCTTCATGTCCGTCAGCCGTACTCCTTCTTGAAACTTTGATACTGCTACAGGATTGGGTGACAACACATTCTTATCGAAGGGCGTTGGATAAAACCTTTTGCGACTACTTGAAATGGAAAGAAGCGTTGAGTACTGGAAAAGGTAGAGTATTTGAGCGGGTCCTGATCTTAAACCCCCATCTATTTACTCGGGGTTCGGGCGGAGCTCAACAGGTGTGGTCCTACGTGGCGAGAAATCAACTATTCGCCTCACTCCGTAGTAGCCCTACACTTCGCGCGGGCCGCAATCTCTCGATGGCGCGGTCGCCTTCAAGAAGGCTGTGGCGAGTATGCATCAATAGTATTGTAATGTTGCTCTTTAATATGGTAGTGTAAATGTCCGATAAAAATTTAATAAGTGTACTTAGGCGCCTCGAAGCTCATGGAGGCACAATGACTTTTTTTTTGCCCGAGCGCCCACCTGTAGGTAGCAAAACTGGGGAACGGCAGGTGCAATTTTAAACAAGAACCTATGAACAGATAAAGTTTGTAATAGTGGCTGTAGGGCGGAAGCTGGTGGTGACTGTAAGCTATAAGCGAGGACTGCGATAGCGGCGAGTCGAAGAGTCGAACTTACCACTGAACCACCACCGACTCGATTCGACGTATGCGATTTCCTGCACTTATGTTTCACAACTCACACACCACGCGCCTGGCCACCTTACGCGCACGCTATTACAAACTTTACCATGGCTCATAATTGCTGTGTGAATGCAGGTTGCAGTCTAGGCTATCGCTACATAAATTATCGTATATATGTGTAAATAACATTATGAACTCTATCGGTCTCCCAGGTCTCCATTTCAAAAGTTCCATGGTAGTTGGCGGACTTGTCTCTGGTTAGGGTCGCTTGTTCACCAAGCCTGTGCGTTCGATTTGATGACACTTATTGATCTTCTTCGTAATTTGGGCTTAGATGAACGATAGGATGCTCTTGGAGGATTCTCGTTTGGGATCTCCAGTGTGTTTAGGAACGACTGATTGAACCACAGCTTCTCTCGATACACGCAAGACATATAGGTCACACAACTCCAGTGTGCCCCAAAAAATATGCTCAGCACATTCAAGGGAACATGCAAGGGTCAATATGCGGAAAGCTCGTTTTTTAAGTTCCCCCACTTTCTTCTTTAATATAACATTCTCGCCCTATCGCCACGCAACATAGATGACTCCTGATGGGAATTCCGGCAAGGCGCTTATGTGGCGCCTGCTCGCAGTCTCGTCGCTCTTTGAGAATCCTCGCCGCACTGGGTTACTCTTCTCCTGCACGGTGCAATATTAAAGCCAATGCGGCACCAATTTCTTGTTTGGTTGTCTTCACAAGACACTGTATGTTTTGTCATCGCTGTCGCGTGTGGGCACAGCCTCAACGCGTCTGCCACACACGGACTGGCTGCTTGGAATGCGCCTGAGAGACGCGGCTGGGGAAGGGAGGGGGTTCTCACCCACCGATATGGTCGGCGGATCGCTTTCATTCAATGGCGGATCGGCTCCAAGATTGCTCAGCTGTGAAAACATGGATGGAGGCCGGACCGATACACGGCAAAGTTTTCAATGCCTTACTTAAAACAGCGGCCCGCAAAGAAGGTTCACCTTACATTTCCGCATAAGCTCGAGTTTGCGTTAGAGTGAGGGGACCATGAAAAAGAAAAGTAGGCGCGAGCGTTAATTGTCGAGGGGTGAAGAGAGGTTATTCGGCAGTGCTCTGCATTCCCAAAGTCTTGCGAAACCTGCTTTCTACTTTATTCGTCAAGAAGGCGACCTGATACTGAACTGGAAAAGCATAAGCTTCAATCAGTCAAAAGAATGGTAAATGCCGGGGCAGTGGACGCGGTGGTACGATCGCAGACTCGTTCTCACACTTAGGTGAACACAGTCCTTTCTTCTTTCCGATGTGTTTCTGAATCACCACTTACCGAAAGCGTTCTTTCTTCTATTCTCACCGAGATGAGCGTGATAAGCGTTGCAAGACCTCGCCACGCTGGCAGTCCCAGGCTACACATCGATCAGTTGAATAATCCCATCGGAGGGGGCCGCATTAGTCTATTGAGGAAAGGGGGCTTAGACGCACAAAAGGAGTTCGAGATCCCACGTGTATTCTTTATCGGCTGAGATCCTCAATCTGATGGTAATAATACGTCAGTTTCCATGGCAGCAAGGAATACTAGGGCTGCCACTCTTCTCTCTGGGTGTTTGTCTTTGACCATCCCCTCCCCACCTACGCATTACCCCAACGATGAATGTGGTTTCAACTTCTGATCTTCTAAATTTCACTTCCGTTAGAAATTCACGACAGTTGAGAGAATAATTTTGCTAATACAGTATGAAAACGCTCTAACGAGGAAAAGCTTTGCTAAGACAACAGATGAGTCACCCCGCACCGGCACCTTGATTGCGGTTTATTACCACGCCGTTTCTGAGAAGAAATGCTCTTTGTTCGCTTAAAAGGTATGGAAAGCGTCCCGAGAACGGTGCTTCCATAAAACAAAATTTTCTGGAAAATGACGACTTCGACGGAGTTAAAAATCAGGACCGATCAGTCTCCCTTCCCTGAAAGATAGCTCAATTTGCCTCAATAGAAAGGCCTCCACCCATAATTGATTGACAAATCGTTTCCATAAAAGAAAGCTGAAAAAGCGAATTGAAAATAAGGTGATAAGAATGGCCTTTGCCTTTTTTAGCTGAATATCAAACATGGGTTATTTCGAGAGCAATAAACGGACTTATCAGTAGATGTGGGGAATTTACGATGTTTTCTCCGCTTTGACTGGACGTGCTGGGTCATTTATCTATCAGAGACCTAGTAAAATAATTAAGGGGTACTCGTATTAGGACCGCTCCGGGAGACCCTTGACGGGCTGCTATGACGGGTTATCATACCACTGTGTATACGCACAATGTTGAGGGTTAGTGGTGATGACACATGATCGTCGCTCAATTATACGCGTTCATACTTCGCAGCTCGAGCGATTCAGGCGATCATGGAGAAGTATGACTGCCTCTTACGTTGCGAACCACCCTGCGCAGCGAAGGACATCAACTCAAGAGCACGCCTCTCCCCACCCTTTCTGGAGGATATTTGGAAGCGGATTCCAGAATTGTTGCCTCTACGCGATTACCTAGCCCATATCCTCAGCCGTGTGGTCTCGCAGCACTGTACCCCTCCACCTCGTGCCAGTCACTTATCATACTTTTCTTTCATGAATGACTTGAAAATTTCAGATACCTGCATGAAAGCCCGCGTTGGCTTGTACAGCGCGGGAAGATTCATGAAGCTCGACGGGTCATCCTCAGTATAGCACACATCGATGGCGACAAAGCAAAAATTGATGAGAAAAACCTCGACAAAATCCTACAGCAGGAGCATGACGTGAGGATTTATCTCAAAATTTTATTATTTACTCGTGTCCAGCTGCTTTTCTATGAAACTTACAGCATAAAATAATTTTTTTTGGAATTGAACTATCCTTGATTGTTCAAATTTCACCCTCGAAACGATTTCTGCAAGTTTTATTCAGTTCAAGATCGCCATGGACTCACCTACAAAAGAAAGCCTTAGGCGGGGTGGGGACGAGGAGCTTTAGAACCGCGACGTTGATCGGCTGAAATTCCACTCCAACAGTGAGCTCATTCCGACATGGTGAGTGGGGGGCGCACCGATTGGTACTCAGCTAGCTCCTGTAAGGTTGAACAGGTTACCTTGTGAAGACCTGTAAATTCCTATGGCCGAGGTGACTCATTTGAACAAGTCCGCTGATTCGCGAGAGTTTACAGGATCCTGTTGGATAACATGAACTAACAAGAGGAACTATCGGAAGTGAAAAATGTCCCCTTCAAGCCGAACAGCGCCATCTATTCGAACTATCCAATGCATTTTCAGTGTCAACCAGCATTGCTGTCCTTGTGACAAAAATTATAAAGCCGTGCCTGAGTTACATAGGACGGCAGTTGGGCCCTACTTCTAAGCCGCTCGTTCCAGCTTACTGTAGGACCTTTGCGTCAAAACAATGAGATCCTGATGCAAAATTGGCCCAGATGCGCCACGCTTTGTTTGCAGCTCCCATACTCGAATCTTCTATCCTGCACCCATTGCATTGGAAAGCTATGGATCAGAAATGAAATGGCCTTAATTTCGCACTTATAGCTAATCTCAAAGAGCAACTATTCATCTTTTGCTACAGGCGTAGAAAAAAACGTTTACGAATCGAATGCGCAGTTCGGTGACGGGGGGGGCGGGGTGGGCATTCTGAACTTTCGCTGCTTCCCATCGCATCTCCTGAAGCCAAGAAGTGCTAGCAGTCAAGGTTTCTAGAACCTACTTGTCAAATCTTGTGAAGCAATGAACATGATGACAGGAAAGAGCAAAAAAGAAAAATGCCCCTCGCAGCCAAACTGCAGATGAAAAGGTCTTTAAGGTGCACACATACGTCAAAATTTCTCAAGTATTCATATTTCAGCAGTTTGAAATCATGGGGAAGAAGCGACACACGTACTGGCATGTCTTCAAGAAGGCTCACCTTGCACTGCCGTTGTGTATAATCGCATTCAGCCTGTAAGTTTAATCATGTGGTCCATTTACGGGACTTTCGAGCAGAGGGAAGAGCGCTTTCATACTTCGCGATCCAATCGCTCGAGCAACCCAACGCGCGATTTCAGCGATCGCATCGCGAAGTATGAACACGCTGTAACAATTCAACCAGCACTCATTGGCTACAGCTACACTCAACCACCAGATTCCGTTCAGGTTCGCCAGTATGGTAGTCAACTATGCGAATATGTTCAATTTGGGCAGTCTGTCAGGATCAATCTACCTGAACTCGATTCTCGTCGGTTCATTACGATACTCTTCGAACCTATCATGTGGATTTCTGGATAAAAAATTCCTGTGGTTCGGACGCAAGCGTGCCCACACCGCCTGCCAGCTCCTCGTGCTCATATCGCTGCTCATTTCAACAGCAATTTTCTACAGTGGTAAATCATGAATTCAGACGTGTGTTTCTGTCTCTTATTCAATAAATGAAATTTTTAAGGCCATGGAACAGACTATGGAGGAGTCGTGAGGTTTTGCGTCCTCATAGTATGCGCAATGGCATCACAGGTAATAATTCGCATTTGCTTAGAGCGCGTCCATACTTCACGAACTATCGCTTGAATCGCGCGAGCAACTGGATCGGCGATTGGATAGCGAAGTATAAACACGCTCTCACAGATAGAGAGGAGGCGGTCAGGACAATCGTGATTTGCCTCGACGACGGGCAAGGTGTTTTTAATTCTTATTAACCTGTACACTGGAGCACTGGATTTCGTGTAGATCGCGGCGGGCGAGCGCGATATTGCAACGCGGCGAGCGGCGATTGTCCTGACACGTTCCCCAAATGGGTATATCAGACTTTCTATATTTTTCTCTGATTCTAGCTGATGTCTTGAATAACAAAAGGTTCATTACAGATTGTGATCGTCGATTCGGTCACCTGTAACGAACTCTTCCCCACTTCAGTACGAACTTTATGCTACTCATTCGTACAGCTTTGCAGTCGATTAGGAATCGTCGTCGCTCCCCATGTGTTCTCATGGGTGAGTTCAGTTCTCCTTTGCCCTACTCTTTCCTCTTAGCCTTTCTCTTCTTGTGACCGACTCTCAGTGTGGGACGAGAAAACGCTGGATGCTAGATAAAAAGAACTGTTCCTTTTATCTGGAATCCTGCAATTTCTCTACCAGACTAATTTTGTAGGTATAAGACCTTTAGGGCTGATTGATTGGTTTGCTTCTGAGTTTGAGCGACACTGCCCCTTTTATAAAGACGTTTACTTCAATTCAGGATGAGATTTGGCATTTCCTACCGTACATTTTTATGATCGTTGTCACATTGATGGATGTGGTTCTGTTCGAGGTAAAGTTATCTCAATATTTTCAACCGTATTTCTCAGCTATAACTGCCATTTCAATTATGTTCCTCACATTTTTTACATAAAACTCGCAGGAGTAGATGAGAAGAGCTGAACTGCCCAAGTTTTATTTTTTCAGGTTGTGATAGCCGAGACGAAGAATAAGCCGCTTGAGGACCATATCATTAAGAAGCCGAAGAAGTCAAGGCAAGAAGAAGAAGCGTGACCATTGCCTCATTATGTTTAAATATTGTACACTGTGCACCGCCTTATTCACTAATAAATATACATCGTACTTCCATCCCTCGTCGTCGTTATGACCACTGGGCCAGTTGAGACACTTGGTGTGTTTTCGCTTTCTGAGCCATACACAGTCTTATTCGCTGGGGATGACGGGGCGTGTCAGTGAGACTGGGCTAGGCGCTCCAGCAGCCCGTTCTCCACCAGTTGTTGGAGCGGATAAGCGACAGCAACTGGTAAAAAACAGTACGAATGATCAGATAGAGTATCGTCGCTAGCCGATGAAAAAAAGAAAGGACGGGCTGGAGCAGCACCCATCCCCCCTGACACATCGCCAGCGATTAAGACTGTACCTTGGAGTATTACGCTTCCGCTGAAACATTACTCTGGAATTAAAAACTGTTTCGATCCTCCGTGACTTTGTTTTTGAGAAACTTGTCCTATTGAACAGATTTGGCCAGGATTTCGCTGTAGGGGCTGGTTTGACTCCACATACACAATTGCAGCTTATAACCTCACAAACATTCGGTTCCAAGGGTATGGAACGAGTCCACCTTTAGCGCGAGCCGACGCAACTATAACATATTCGTTTATCACGAAACCGTCTAGTCGCGCCAGTACATTATCACACCGTATTGCGTTTGAGAGGGCAAAAATAATTTAGAACGAAAAGACAACTAACTCTTTTTCATTCTAGATTGGCAAGAAATCTTGAACCACCTGGACATAGCGAAGTGCAGCTATGTCACGGACGGAGTTGGTTTTTGCGCTGATAATCAACCTGGGGAATGTAACTTGAGTGCTGGGGGTCGAATGCCGTGGGTCCGTTAGCACTGAATAACGCATCAAGCTTGCCTTTGGAAGGCCGTGAAATGTGATGCCAAATGATGTAGATAGAATCGCTTACAAAGTTCATATTGTAGTTCCGCAGAATGTGGTGAGCAGGATCTGACAAGATAATGTAGGAACGATCTCCATCTGTCTCCGGAAATTTTTTCCATGAAGCTGTCCGGCTTCGAGGAGTGTACAATGTTGCATTTTGATCAATCCTTTTGTTAGCATTTGAACAGCAGGTCTTACTTTAGTGGAACTCGTAATTTCCTGTGAAGCTGCGAGCATCAAAAAGGACGAAAATCAAGCTGGAAGGTAGCGGTAGCCAGGGCACGCCATCATTGCTTAAATCACAATGAGAGATCGTATGTGACGGCGAGGAAGAAATATTGGATGATAAAAATTTATTCACGGTTTCCGTTGTGAAGAGCACCTGAACAGGCGCCTGGTGAAAGAGACGAGCTGCAAGCTCACAGGAAAGGGCATTGCCAAGAAGTACGGTGGCACCCACGACGATGTCATCCCTCTATTCTATAAAGCAGCAACTTTATGTGTTGGTTTGTCTATGTATATGTATCTATGTTCTACCAGCAATGGTATATGGAAATGAGACATGGAGCACAATCAAAGATGAGGAGAG